>NW_020769389.1:2453726-2467585 GCF_900518735.1 Pseudonaja textilis | reverse complement strand
TTTCATCTCTTTCTCCCTTTCTCCTTCTCTCTTTCTCCCTCTTTCTCCCTTTTTCTTTCATCTCCCTTTCTTTCTCTCTCTCTTTCTCCCTCTTTCTCTCTCATCTCCCTCTCTTTCTCCCTCCCGCTCCCTCCCTCTCTCTTTCTCTCTCTCCCCCAGTTCCCTGGCTACACAAACTGTTGCCAGGAGATGAACCAAGGGAAGAGGAGAGCACAGCCTTCTGTAGCCCTCCCCACATGGCTCCTGAACTGACCCCTGTGACAGAGGGAGACCGAGAGCAGGAAGCTGAGCTTTGGATTACTGTAGGCATTAAAGTACCCAGCGGCAGTGCTTCCTTAGCCACGACTGCCGGGGCCGAGAGAAAAGATATCGGGCTCCGCCCCCACAAAGGGGAACAGCAGTGATCACAGACAGCCCCGGCTGGCTGGGAAGAGGGACCCTCCTCCTGTCTCCCCAACTTTCCCCCCAGTCACTGCCTCCTTACTTTTCCCCTCAGTCACAAGGCTAACCAATTGCCCTGAGAATGCGGCTCCTCCTGTACATGGAGAAGAGGCGCTGAGAGACGAGGCAGGAAGGTAGAAGGGACTTTATACCATTTCAGACAAATGGTTGTCCAGTCTCTTCTTATAAACCTCCAGTGATGAAGCACCCACTACTTCTGAAGGCAAATTGTTCCACTGGTTTATTGTTCTCACTGTCATGACATCTCTCCTTAATTCCAGGTTGCTTCTCTCCTTGATTAATTTTCATCCATTGCCTTATTAAAAACCTCCACTGATGGAGCACCTCAACTTCTGGAGGCAAGTCGTTCCACTGATTAATTGTTCTCACTGTCTGGAAATACCTCCTTAGTTCTACCTTGCTTTCTCCTTGCCATCAGTTCTTCTTGCTATGTGACTGGCCCATTTCCATTTCAATTCTTTTACTCCCTTGATGGCATCGTACGCTTTCATTTGTCTTCTAATCCATGAGTGGGTCTTTCTATCTTGCCTCGTGATGCCGAACGTATATCTTTCCATGGCTCTTTGCATCCCTTGTAGCTTCTGTATAAGTTGTGTGGTTAGCATCCATGTTTCGCCAGCATAGGTTAGATCAGAACCTATATGGCCACACATCTCATACAATAATTCTAGGTGGCCACAGCAACCAATTAAAAACAGAGCTATAAATAAAGCTGTCCTTCCTACCAGAGTGTTCTGTCCTCACTGCACGTTACTTTGTGTGTAATTCAACATGCAGCTAAAGCTACCTATCCTCACATAAAAAAGACCGTGTGCGTAGATCTGAATGCTTTATTGAAAGAACAGGATATGGAGAAACTGAGGAAAACATGGATATGTACAATGAGAACCAAATACAAGATAGACAGTATTGAGTTACTGCTGAACACAATAATTAATAAATATAAGCAATTTAAATCTCACCAGCGATGCTCTGTGTGGGGGGTGTGGGTTTGTCCTTGGATAACCATGTACCACAAATTAAGGTGGATTCTTCTTTGTGCTTCTGTCTTCTCAAATGCTAAAGGAAGTGGAGTTTGGCTTCCCAGTATGCACTTGCTTTGAGACTAAATGGGTTGATGGGTAAATGGGTTGGGTCAGTTTCAACAAGTATACTTAGTATTTTGTCTCTCTGGCCATTAGATGGGGCTAAAGTGCAACATCAGTATATAAAGATCATATGTTGGGGCATATTTGTACCTCCAGCCACTAGATGGAGCTAGAGAGCAACAACAGTATATAAAAGTTATATGCTGGGGCATGACACAGAGTAAACAGTGCCTTAGAACAATCTCCATGCAAAGCCAACACTAGGATGTATCCGAAGTCAGATCATTTGAGCCTCATCATTTCTCCCTTGAGTGAGAACTTTGGTTTGAGTTGATTGTTCATCCTTTGCTTTGATTGCTTGGCTGTCCCCAATATTCTCAAGAGTTTTTATTTGTTTTTGTTATCAATACCCTATTTCAAAAGCATCAATATTGTTTCTCTCCTCTTTCTAGAATTAGAGGAAACTAAAACAAGAAAAATCATCTCATGCCAGTTATTAGTAGAATCATGCCTCCCAATTTCCTACACAGGATGGGAGTAATTAATAATTAATAATTGCCCTAATTAAATCATGAGCCTCAAGCCAAGCTTCAAAAAATCTCAAAATATTTATTAGGAGCAACATGCTAGCATTAACCTAAATGAAGCCAACTCTGGTATATGTAATTTACAGTCACCTCCAACTCTGTTTCCCCTTTTCCCCCAAGTGTATCATCAATCAGATTCTCCAAGGAAGCACCTTCATGGGCTGCGTGTCATCAATCATGTTCTCCAATGAAGGATTTTCGTGGGCAGAAGATCCGGTAGCCTAGGTGCAATCTTTTTAAGATAAGGGTGGAATGTCCTTCTGGTTTGAAACGGCCATACTTCTCCTTCAAATCCCTCCCCCCTTGTTTATGGTAACTTGAAAATAGTTATAGGAATGTTTTACAAGTTGACAATAACGTTATATTTTCAGATTTTGAGGACATTCTGTTTTAAAAGCTATCTTACAGTGTAAATGAAAAAATAAATATTGGCTTCTGGTTGGGCAAATATTGGCTGTGTTGGTGCAGAGCTGAGGAGCGGATTGCCACTCTGAATGATTCCGATTTTTGCTAGTTGGTGGCTTTTTGGAGCGTGCCGGATCCCAGAGGGATAGGCAAAAGAAAGGGGAAGACACAGAGGTCTTGTGGAGGTGCCACAATCCTGGAGACTAGAAGAAGAACCCCTTGAAAACCAATGGCAGAAGAGGGAGATCGTGACAACTGTGACGATCGGAACCAGAGACGCAGCAACCCAGCCGACTAAAAGAAGCGAAAAGAGAGAAACAGCAGGCTGAGCACTGGAAAGGTGTATTTAAAGAAGATCTTCAGAATATTGCTGTATACTGTAAAGAAAGCTCTGAACTGAGTGGTGTGGCAAAGCAGCGGAGTTTTTGACAGGAGCGCTGACTGAAACAACGGCAGAGATTTATGCTGACTAATGGAATCATGAAAACTGAGGAGACGAATAGTGAGGTAACAACATTTGCTTTGTGAGTGGAGGAGTGAACTATAGAACTTTATTGTCCATTTATTTGAGAAGTGGGGAAAGAAAGAAAAAGAAGTGAAAGTGATTAAGTGTTATAGCAAAACAAAAGAACAATTAAGAGTGTAAAACTTGGGAACAAACTTTTACTGCATTGAAAGATTGGAAGAAGGACTGGGGAAAAGAAACTTTAATTTGATAAATATTAATAGACAATCCTGACAACAAAATAAGAAAGACTTATTTAAGGTTCATAAGTGAAACTGACTGTGTGGAAATAAAAGAACAAAAGAACAACAAGAAAATACACCAATGGAGAAAGTGACAGTGCAATTTGGAACGAGGATATTTTGAATTAAGACCTGATGTAAGACAATTAACAAAAAAAATCACTGGATCTGATTTAATAGATATTGGTAAGATACAAATCTATTTCAGTGATGTTGGTAGAAAATTAATTTGATAGAGGTAAATATACTAGAAATGTGTATATAGAATATTGCTTAATGCTGATTGAAATTTTTGAATTAATTATATAATTGTTGGAAAGTGATTCTATGAGCATATGAATTAGATGGTCAAAGAATAATTATATAGTATTATTATAGTATTATTATTCTCATTTTATTGTTCTACTGAAAAATTATACCAATCAATTTTTATTTAAAAGTACTATATAAGAAATTTAAGGGAAAAAAAAAGAAATTAGAGTTACTTACTTTTATTAAATATATATCCTTAAAGAAAAAGATAAATTCATATATTTAAATATATTAATGAGCTGGGTGCTTTAACTATTTACAATATTTACATGATTATATAGATTTGGTGTTTTTCTGGTTAAACATATTACTATCTACTTACTTGTATTTATAGTGGATTAACTAAATATATATTGGATTAATATTTAACCTTCTAAACCTTAGAATATTTGACCACTTAAAAAATTGAAATAAGATCTGTCTGGGACTATCTATAATAGAAAATTCTTATTTAACAATATATGTATAAATACGTGTACTGTGCTTAAAGGAGAAAACAATATAACTCTATTAGGATAGTTGATGGTAGGTTGGAGAGAGCTTTTACAAATAGTTAGAATGGCAACAATAACTACAAATGTAAAATCAGGGAAGAAACCTACAACAGCGACATCGTCACCTCTGGGATAGAGATCGATTGATCCATTGTTATTGGTGGAAAAGACAAGTTCCGCCCAAAGTTTATAGGCAGTACAGTCAATGCTTGCCATGATGCAGGAAATGATGGTTAAAAACCCATTAACGACTTAGATAAGGGAATAGAAGGGGAACTTACCAAATTTGCAGATGATACTAAGCTGGCAGGAATAGCTAACACCCAAGAAGATAGGCTCAAGATTCAGGTGGATCTTGACA
Organism: Pseudonaja textilis; assembly: GCF_900518735.1. Next base: position 2,463,129 of record NW_020769389.1, on the reverse strand, counting down.
GACTAGAACACTGGGCCATATCTAACAAAATGAAATTCAATGTAGGGAAAAGTAAAGTCCTACACTTAGGCAAGAAAAACCAAAAGTACACATATAGACTGGGTGAAACCAGGCTCAATAGCAGTAACTGTGAGAGAGCTCTTGGAGTCTTCGTGGACAACCAGCTAAATATGAGCCAGCAGTGTGCAGCAGCCACCAAAACAGCTAATGCAATCCTAAATTGTATTAACAGAGGGATACAGTCAAGATCAAGGGAAGTACTAATACCACTCTATAAAGCCTTAGTAAGACCACACCTAGAGTACTGCATCCAGTTTTGGTCACCACATTATAAAAAAGATGTTGAGGCTCTAGAAAAAGTACAGAGAAGAGCAACCAGGATGATTAGGGAACTGGAGGCTAAAACATATGATAAACAGTTGCAGGAACTGGGCCTGGCTAGTCTAGGGAAGAGAAGGACCAGGGGAGACATGATAGTGGTCTTCCAATATTTGAGGGGCTGCCACAGGGAGGAAGGGGTCAAGCTATTTTCTAAAGCTCCTGTAGGCCAGACAAGGAATAATGGATGGAAACTGAACATGGAAACCTGGAAACAAGGAGAAATTTTCTGTCAGTGAGAACGATCAACCAATGGAACAGCTTGCCCTCGGAAGTTCTGGGAGCACCATCCATTGAGACTTTCAAGAAGAGATTGGATTGCCATTTGTCAGAAATGGTGTAGGGTCTCCCACTTGGGCGGGGGGTTGGACAAGATGACCTACAAGGTTCCTTCCAACTCTGATTATCTGTATCTAACCCATGAACTGATAGTGAGGAATCACAAAGACATGAAATTAGAAATGAGAATGGAAATAGGAGGAGTGAAGAATGAGGTACAAAATTTAGACAGTAAAATCGGAAAGATCCAGGAGACAAGGACAAAAAAATGAACAAAAATGAAACATAGTAGATGCAAGAACTCAGGTGGTGGAAAAGAGATTAGAGGAATCGGAATAAAATTGGAAAGTTTTATATTGTGAACTTCGGGATTCTGTGGTGCATATAGAATTAGAAAAAGCATCATTTTATTTGAGATTCCAGAATGTTGTTGAAGATAAAAGGGAAGATCTGCGTGAAGTAATGGCGAAATTGATGGCAACAGCCCTACAGAAAGTCAAACAGGAAATTGAGAATGACATCCATGAGGTTTACAGAGTATACACGCATTACGCCTGAAGACACAGACTATCCCAAAAGTCCACACTCGATTCGTGAGAAAGACGATATGAGACATGCTATACAGCAAGACCAGAGATGAGCCACTGATATATAAAGATCATGAAGTGGTAACATTGAAGCAAATACCCAGGAGAGATAGGGAGCAAAGAGGGGGCTACCAGTGTTTGTCATCTCAGTTAATTAAAAATGGTATATCGTTCAGATGGCTCACCCCAAGAAGGGCTCCTAGTAGCTTGGCAGGATAAAAAATATAAAATTGATACAATAGAGAAAACACATCAATTTTGCGAACAATATCTGGGACCTGAAGAAGAATGTGAAGGTGGGGAAGATTTAAATACAAGAAGTCAGGAAGAACAGCTATCCGAAGAGAAAGAACCTGCACCACAATCAGAATTTCAGAAACTTAGAGAAGATGAGGACAACAGGCCAAGTACAAGAGAACCCAGAACAAAGAAAGAAACAAAAAATGTTTACATATTACACAGACAGTAATATGAGCAGAAAAATTACCTTATTCTCAGTTAATATCAATGGTTTAAATTCAACATTAAAAAGGAAACAGTCATTTGAAAAACTTAAAAAGCAAAATGCAGATATAACTTGTATACAAGAGGTACACATCATAGATAAACAGGCAGACCTCCTAAAGGATACTAATTTGGGAAAAAAATGCATTGGGCTCTTTCCAATTAAAGAAAAAGGGGTATCGTAGTATATATAAAAGATTGGCTGCAACACAAACAAGTATATAAAGATAATGATGGAAGAATGTTATTTATAGAAATAATATTAAAACCAGAAAAAGACTTTGTTAGTTACAGTATATGCCCCGAATGTAAATCAAAAAGAATTTTATAATAAACTCCATCATAAGATAGTAGAAAATGAATATACAAATGTTTGCATTGTTGGAGATTTAAATGCTGTTTCAGACAAGGACAAAGACTATAAAAGTTCCAAAAAAAATAAAAATAAAAGGAGACTATTCCCATCGTCTTTTAATAACATGGTAAGGGAATTAAACTTGAAGGATCTGTGGAGAGAACTATATCCAACCAAAAAGCAATATACTATTAGGTCATATTGCAATAGTAAAAATGAATGTTCTGCCAAAATTGTTGTTCCTATTCAGATGGTGCCAATCAAGTTGGAAAAAAGCTTTTTTGAAGAACTAAATAAACATATATCCAAATTTATATGGCAAGGGAAAGAACCCAGAATAAAATATAAATTATTACAAGATTATAGAAAGAAAGGAGGCTTTGGTCTTCCAGATTTCAAAATATATTACTATGCTGCAATAGCAACTTGGCTTAAAGACTGGGTTAATTTGATAAATAAAAGGATCTTAACACTAGAGGGTTTTGATCTCCAACTTGGGTGGCACGCATTTATGTGGGATGGAAAGAGTAAACACCACTTTCAAAGGCATTATATAGGGAATGTGCTACTAAATATTTGGGAAAAGATAAAAAAAGTACATTACAGTAAGGTCCCACTGTGGTTATCTACAATGGAGGCAGTTGCACATCCAAATGTTTTAGATTTTGATAATATTGTAAGATATAAAGATTTATTACATAAAAATGGAGAGTTAAAGGCTAGGAATCAAATACAAATTCTAGGAAAAGAGATAGCATGGTGGCCCTATGTGCAGATACAATCGCATTACAAAAAAGATAAAGAATAATTTGGCTTTAACATGACCTACCAAGAATTAGATAAAATTTGGCAAGGAGAGGAAAAGAAGATGATTAGTAAAATATATAAATATCTATTGGATTATAAATTAAAAGAAACAGTCAAGGAGTGTATGATAATTTGGGCAAAAAATGTGGGCCACGGTATTGAATTAGACAAGTGGGAACAAATTTGGGAAACAAATTACAAATTAACTATGTCAGCCTCGTGTTATGTCCTGAAGACCCTCTGAGGTTCTCACTCAGGTCTGTTCACTTGAGTGGGCGTTCTTCCCCTCCCTTCATTGGTCGGCTCTCCCCAGCAGCCAGCTATAAAAGCAGGCTGCGGGGTCCGACCCGTTGCTGATTGCTGCGAGCCAGTTCCAGGCGTGGCAAGCACGGTCAGCCCTTTATTATATTTAATAAAGTATTGTTGCACTCATGCTCTGGTCAAGCCTCTCCTTTCCCAAACATAACACTGGCGACGAGGATGGGATGGCTACCAGAAGCACCATGCAACCGCTGAGTCACTAAGCCACCGATCCGCAGCCAGAGAGAGCGATCGGCCGGCGTTAAGAGCAACGCTGACCCGCAACCAGAGAGAGCGGTCAGCAGACGAAAGAGCAAACAAAAAGAGCAAACGCTGATCCGCAGCCAGAGAGAGCGGTCAGAATAAAGAGTTAGAAGCGTCTGTAGCCGCTTGTTAGCCCTGCTACAGGGAAAGTGAAGCGCTGCGAGCCGCAGCCGCTCAAATCGGGCGCGAAATTCAAACGGTCACTGTTTGAATTTCAAACCTAAAGGGTACAGCACAGCGCTGTAGCCCAAATCGCTGACACCCACACAGGCGCGTACCCAAACGCCGCCAACGGCTATCAGCCAAACGTGGTTAACCCAGAGAGAAAGAGAGGATTGCGGACAACCTCTCCTGAGCTGAAATCACTTGCCTGCCCGGGCACTAAACATTGTCTGTTGCCCCAGAGAGATTTTTTCCACAGGTAGCTTAGTCGGTTCCAGCACCATGAGTTCCAATCCAGTCTTCCTGGCGTTTAAACCAGATGAGGAGAAATGGGAATCGTATAAGAACCGCTTTAATCATTATATCGACGCGGTCGGCCTGGCGGATGCGGGAGAGCATCGGAAAAAATCCTATTTCCTAATCTACTGTGGAGCCACCGTCTACGACACCGCCACGGCACTCGTGGCTCCGCGCGAGCTGAAAAACGTCCCGTGGTCTGAGTTACTAGAAGTCCTCACGAACCACTATGCTCCCAGGCCTTCACAGATCGCCAGAAGATTCACTTTCCGCATGAGAAAGCAATCGAGCAAGGAGACCATCAATGAGTATATGGCTGCCCTCCGAACAGCTGCGTTACATTGTGGGTTTGGAACCTACCTGGAAGATATGCTCCTCGATCAACTAGTCTGCGGGGTCAAGGACCTCCACTTGCAAAGGCGCCTTCTCGCCAAAAAAGACCTCAACCTCGCGCAAGCAGTCGAGGAGGCCCTAGCAGCCGAGTTGGCTGCGAACTCAGCCACCGAAATCCAGGGCCCAAGTGCCAAGATGACTTCACTCCCAGTCCACTCCGAAGAGGTGGTAGCGGAAGAAATCATCAATGAAGAAAACGACGTCCACCACCTCGCCAACGACAGAAGGGCGCAGGTAGGAGCCAAACTAGGCAACATCGGTCCGCCCAAGCACGTCACCCTGTGCCTAGCCTGTGGGGGATCTCACCAGAGGGCCACCTGCAAGTTTAAGGGAGCCACCTGCAATAACTGCCATAAAAGGGGACACATCGCGAGAGTCTGCCAAGCACCCCAGGGCGCAGCACAACGACACCCCCCCTCACACTCGGGACCACAGAGGCAAGTATTAAACTGTCGCACGCACCACCTTGCCAAACGCTCATGCCACGCAGTTAGTAAAATTTCTCTCTCCGTTTCCCTAGAAGGTAAACCGTGTCACATGGAGGTGGACACAGGGTCAGCGCTCTCAATAATCTCGTGGAACACCCTCAAGAGGCTCCAACCCAGCCTATCCACGAGCCAGCTCCAGAGATGCCAGTATAGCCTGAAGGACTACCAGGGGAAGACCATTCCTGTGATCGGCAGAGGCAAGTTCCATGTCAGTTTTAGAACTTTTAAAGGCCACCTACCTCTAGTGGTAGTTAACGGTAATTTACCCACCTTATTGGGACTCGATTGGTTCCCCCATCTCGGCCTAGGGCTAACAGGAGTCCATGCTGTCTCAACCTCAGACACTGACTCCTTATTCGCTGATTACTCAGATGTATTCAGCGAAGAGCTGGGGTGTTATAATGGTACCCCCATCTCATTCTCGGTTGACCCCCAGGCAGTCCCAATCCGACTAAAACCGCGTAGAGTGCCATTCGCTATTCGGCCAAAACTCGATGCAGAATTGGATAAACTATTAAAACAAGGGGTCATCGAGCCAACAGATTTCGCCAAGTGGGAGACGCCCATTGTCACACCCCTCAAAAAGGATGGTAGCCTGAGAATTTGCTCGGACTACAAGACGACAATTAATAAATTCTTACAAGTTAGCGCTTATCCGGTGCCTGTCATCCAACATTTATTACACACATTCGAACCGGGCACCATTTTCGCAAAATTGGACATGTCTCAAGCATATCAGCAGTTCCCTGTTGATAACCAAACAGCGGAACTCCAGACCATTGTCACTCACAGGGGTGCCTTCAGATGCAAGCGTCTCCAATTTGGCGTAAGTGTTGCCCCAGGTATTTTTCAATCCCTCATGGAGCGGATTTTACAGGGCCTCCCTGGAGTAGTACCCTACTTCGACGACATCTTGGTCTCGGCCAGGGACCGACCCCAACTCTTCCAGAGAGTTCGAGCAGTGTTAGAGAGGTTCAGACAGCATGGCCTCAAGTTGAAAAAAGAAAAATGTGCCATTGCCACTAGACAGGTGGACTTTCTGGGTTATAAAATTGACGCCTCTGGCATTCACCCCCTGGAGTCCAAGGTTAAGGCAATCCACGACGCACCCACTCCAACCTCCAAAACGGAACTACAGGCTTTCTTGGGGCTATTGAATTTTTACGCATCCTTCTTGCCCCACAAGGCGTCAGTAGCTGAACCCCTACACAGATTACTGGACAAAAGGTCACCATGGCACTGGGGGCACAAAGAAGACCAGGCTTTTCACGCCGTCAAATCTCTAATTACATCAGAGGCCGTTCTTATCCAATTTGACCCCAACCTCCCTCTAGTACTAGCAGCGGACGCTTCCCCTTTTGGAATCGGGGCGGTCCTTAGTCACAGACTTCCCAATGGCGCCGAGGCTCCCATCGCCTTTTTCTCGAGAACGCTCTCCACCACGGAGCGCAACTACAGCCAGATCGATAAGGAAGCCCTAGCAGCTGTCGCAGCCGTGAAAAAATTTCACGAATTCCTTTTTGGCCATTTTTTTGAACTGGTTACTGACCACAAGCCCCTCCTGGGCCTATTAGCCAGGGATAAAGAGACCCCTCAAGTCCTCTCCCCGAGAATGACAAGGTGGACCCTCTTTCTAGCCGCTTACTCCTACAGACTTATTCACCGCCCGGGTAAGACGCTATCCCACGCTGACGCCCTCAGTCGATGCCCCTTACCGGCTCCGGCTGAAGACCCTGCTCCTATACACGCCATTTTCGAAATCACCCAGTTGGACCTACCCCTTACTGCCATGGACATTGCTGCCAAAACCAAGGCAGATCAAACGCTCGCCCAGGTGCTCGACTGGGTAAGGAGGGGGTGGCCGGGTGGTAATATTGAAAATAAATTCACACCCTTCAAGACTCGCATGCAGGAACTGTCCAGTCTGCAGGGCTGTCTACTGTGGGGCACTCGAGTGATCATCCCAGCATCACTACGGACCTGGGTCCTGGAAGCACTGCACGAGGGTCACCCGGGCATCGTGAGAATGAAGGCACTAGCACGCAGCTACGTGTGGTGGCCGGGTCTCGACGAGGACATTGTCAATTGGGTAAGTTCCTGCATCACTTGTCAGGAATCCCGTCCTGCTCCCCCCATCACCACCCCTACCAGATGGGAGAATGCCAGCGCCCCATGGTCTAGAATTCATATCGATTTGGCCGGCCCCTTGCATGGGAAGATGTTCCTAGTGGTCGTGGACGCCTATTCCAAATGGATTGACGTAGCACAGTTGTCCACGACCACCACACTAGCGATCACCAACGTATTAACACGCCTGTTCGTAACGCACGGGCTACCCGACTCCATTGTCTCGGACAACGGCCCGCAGTTCACTTCGACCGAGTTCAGCCGTTTCGTTGCCAACCTGGGTATCTGCCACATTTTCACAGCCCCATTTCATCCTGCCAGTAATGGGTTGGCTGAAAGGGCCGTCAGGACCACTAAAGAAGCCCTGGCTAGGTTCAACAAGGACGACTGGCACCACAAGCTCTCGCGGTTCCTGATGAGCCAACACTCAACTCCTTGTTCAGTCACCAATAAGTCCCCAGCGGAGCTCCTGATGGGCCGACGCCTGAGGACTGTATTGGACAGACTTCACCCACAGTACTGCCCTGACTCTCCCCTTGCTTCCACGTCGGGGGTTAGACATTTTATTTTACAGGAGCCTGTGTTCGCGAGGAACTTCGCTGGAGACCCCCTGTGGATTCCGGGCGAGATCGTGGCAGTCACCGGACCGCGTTCATACCGGGTCAGATTGGAGGATGGCCGCGTCTGGAGGAGGCACATAGACCAACTTCGCAGGCGCCTCAGCACCCTCACCAGCAGAGATCCGGAGTCTCCAGCCGAGGAGAGACCTCAGCACCAACCCCACATCCATATCGTACCCAGTGACCAGTCTGTTCCACTAGCCGTTCCAGACAGCCCGAGCGCAGAAAGCAGCGCCCAGACGATCGACCAGCCAGACCCAGTCCACGGGAACTCACCCCCGGCAACCAGCCCGACGAGCTCTGAGCATGCCCGAACCGAGAGGCATGTTGGTGACACTTTGCCGACTCCGCCTTCCCAGGCAGACCCGGGACAGATGGACAGTGTTCCTGAGCTGCGCCGTTCCGGGCGCCAACACAAGCCCCCTGCCTACCTCAAGGACTATGCGTGTGCGCATCTGGGGGGAAGGGGTGTTATGTCCTGAAGACCCTCTGAGGTTCTCACTCAGGTCCGTTCACTTGAGTGGGCGTTCTTCCCCCCCCTTCATTGGTCGGCTCTCCCCAGCAGCCAGCTATAAAAGCAGGCTGTGGGGTCGGACCCGTTGCTGATTGCTGCGAGCCAGTTCCAGGCGTGGCAAGCACGGTCAGCCCTTTATTATATTTAATAAAGTATTGTTGCACTCATGCTCTGGTCAAGCCTCTCCTTTCCCAAACATAACACCTCGTATAAAGCGAACCTCTATAAAATGGTGTATCGCTGGCATAAGATGTTCCTCAACCTCCCCCCAATCTGCTGGAAGTGTAACTGCACCCAGGGAACATATTTCCATATGTGGTGGACCTGTCCATATGCGCAAAAGTTTTGGAAAAATATCAAAAATTGGATTTTAAATATAACTAAACAAGAAGTAAAACTTGAACCCGAAACTTTCTTGCTGGGTATGACAGATTCAAAAATGGAAAAAAAATACCAATATTTGTTTCTACACATTATAATGGCAGCTAGAATAAGCTATGCACAAAATTGGAAATTGTCTACCATACCTTCAGAGGAGATGGTCATCAAAAAAATTAACGAGTGCGCAGAGATGAATAGCCTAACTAAATTACTAAAAAATAACCAAGATAGCGATTACTATAAATCATGGAATTGCTGGTATGAATGGTTAAAGAAAAGGCAATATTTGACAACTGGATAAGTTACAAAGTTATGGAAGACATGTGTTTAATTACAAAGCATTTTGTGAAACTAAAACATTGAAAGAACGAAGAAGGTATTGTAACAAGGCAGATCACGTCAATGTTAAAAAATGTTAAAAAATGTGTAACCATTGCTCAACTTTTGCTGCAAAATGTATATATGTATATATATCTGTTTATATGTTCATTTGTTTTTTAAATGTTTTAAATGTATGAATCTTAAATAAACTTTATTTAAAAGAAAAAAAAGAAAAAAAATTAAAAAAATAAATAAATCAGTTAGGCAGATGAGATTCTGCTGAAACGTTGCTACAACTTTAAAAGCACAACTACAATGACGTGGGAAAATACCTGAACAAAGCTGAATACCATACATGTAAGTACCCACGAAAACTTTATATGCATGCATGCTTAGGGAGACTATTCAACATTGGTTTATTAAACGTTTGGACATTAATTGTCTTTAAATTTCTCTTTACAATGGAAGAAACTGGGAAAATAATAACTTGCTTAAAATGATCCAAACATTGGAGAGAGGAGGGGAGAGGGAGAGAAGAAAGGGAGGGAGACAGAGAGAAAAAGAGAAAGAAAGAAAGAAAGAAAGAAAGAAAGAAAGAAAGAAAGAAAGAAAGAAAGAAAGAAAGA
>NW_020769389.1:2437409-2453716 GCF_900518735.1 Pseudonaja textilis | reverse complement strand
AGAAAGAAAGAAAGAAAGAAAGAAAGAAAGAAAGAAAGAAAGAAAGAGGAAGAAGAAAGGAAGGAAGGAAGGAAGGAAGGAAGGAAGGAAGGAAGGAAGGAAGGAAGGAAGGACAGAAGGAAAGGGAAAGTAAGAAAACAGAAAATATCTTTTTTAAGGATTGTCATTTCACATGACATTTCATATTTAAGATGAAGTGTTGGGAGGCTGGTGGTTGTGCCTTTATTCTCAGAATGAAATGTAATAATATATATTTTTTTAAAAAAATTACATGAAATGTCAAGTTCCAGAGTGGGAAGAAAGTAGAATGAATCACCAATATTTCTATCTTGACGTTCTCATCGCTTTCAAAACATGGCATCAATATTAGCAATTAATTGGGTCCAATGTTAGAGGGGAGGTTAATATTATAGAAAATTAGCTTCCTTCCATGTTATAATGTCCCCAAACCTAATAGAACAATAAAATGAGTTACGATTTTGAGGCTTGAGCATTAGTCACTTCATCTCTAATTTTTCTATTTTGCCTGAAGAGAAGCTTTTTTTAGAAAACCAACCGTATAATTTTAAACTTTCATGCCTAAATTGGGACTAGAACTCCCTGTCTCCTGGCGATTGGCCCAAAGTCACCCAATTGGGTCTCATTAGAACTCAACATCTGCTGGTTATTGGTCCAGAATCACTTAGCCAGCTTTGATACCTAAAGCGAAACTAGAACTTAAGAGTCTCCTGGTGGTTGGCTGAAAGTCACCCAACCAGCTTTCATGCCTAAGGTGGGACTAGAACTCATCACCTGCTGGTGATTGGTCCACAATCACCCAGACTACTTTCATGCCTAAGGCAAAACTAGAATTCTCCATTTCCTGGTTTTGTGTCTGGTGCCTTTACTGCTAGATCAAAGTCACTTTTCTTCCTATCTTGAAGAGAAATTATTCTGATAACAAAGAAAAAATAATAATATAGGTCAGAGGATCTATTAACTGTACAGACTATTTTTATGACAATTAACATTGGGGGGGGGGCCCTCTTTATTGGAGTCTGTGTCTGAATTAGGCTGACTCATAGGAAACATTTCCAGTCTTTCTAATGCTTGACATATAATTGAATTAGGGTTTCTCTTTCAGAGGAGAAGCATTTGGTGAAATTTTCATGGAAAGGGTTATAATTATGCAGTAATGAGACAGGCAATGGTTTGTGTTTGTGTGTGTGTCTCTCTCTCTGTGTGTATGCTTGTGTGTGTGAGAGAACAACTGGTTTTTCTTCTTTTTTTAATTTTATTGAACTTTTCCACATTTTAAAAACTTCCATACAACCTTTGCAGCATTGTGACATTGACTTTTCCAATTAGGTTAATGTTATGTCTCACCTATATCTACAGGTGAGAATACAAAGTTCCAGTGTTCAAATATTTCAAGCAAAACAAAGCCAGACCCAAAAGAGTTAACTGCACTGTTTCCCAGTTCTTGGCAGTCTTCCCAGAATCTGTCTGGCAATTCGGAATTGTCCATAAATCACAACGCCCGCTTCAAACGTATTCTTTCGAATCCACAAAGCACTTTGCTCCAAGCAAAGATTGAGAGTCAGCACGCCTCCTTAAATCCCCTGTATGGGTGTGTCAGTCTCTCTAATCAATGTCTGGCTTGACGCCTCCCTTCAGATTGTGATTGATGTTTCAATCTTCTCCTAGTTCTAGTGTCAAGCCAACATCTGTCAGTTTTCTCCTCGCTAGAAGCCTCTGGCTCATTTTGTGGATCAGCTGCTGGCATGAACAAAGTCGAAGGTTCTGGAGAGGACTGTCTCTCCGACATTCTCTCATCCTCCTGGCTCACATCTGTGTCCTCTGATAATTCAGACTCCACATTCACAGCAGGCTCCAACCTTCCATCTTCAGAGACATCAGAGTCAAAACTCCCAGCAGGGTCAATCCTTTCAGTCACAACAGGTTAATATACATATTTACATTATTTTTGATTCCTATTGTCTAACCACTTATACCACTGCTCCCAGACCGTATAGTATGCCATATCTTCTCTGTCTTGCAGTTCCAGTGTGACCATTTCTGCACAATCCATTATTTTCTTTATTCTCATACTATCGTGGGGGGTGGGTGGGGGGTGGTACTATCTAATTTCCAACTCTGTGCATAAGCGATTCTTGCCGCTGTCAATATATGTATTATGATATATTTGATTTCTTTCTTAAATACTCCTCTAATTATTCCTAAGAGAAACATTTCAGGTTTGAGTTCAGTTTGGAGACCAGTAATTTCCTGCAACCATTGCCTTATTTTGTTCCAATATTTTCTTACTTTGGGGCAAGACCACCACGTATGAAAGAAGGTACCTTGTTTGTATTTACATTTCCAGCATTCTGGACTCATGTTTGGATATATTTTGGGCAATCTTGCCGGTGCTAGAGGCCAATGGTAAAACATTTTATAAAGATTTTCCTTATAGGAAGCAGCCATTGTTAATTTATAGTTTTTAGACCAGTTTTTCCCACAAATGGGAACGTGTGTTCCTCCAGTGCTTTGCAATCTTCCAATCATTGATGAAATGGTTGATAAATGATTATGTCATCAAATCCATGCTGAAACTTAGTGACCAGATGGATAGATTTTTCTCCATTGTCCCCATCCTGGACCTTTAGGTCTTCCCAGTATAGTGTGATATCTCCTGTGGACGATGGCTCCTCCACATCTTCCTCAGAGGCCTTGAGGGAGAATGAGAGTATCCCTAGTATATCCAGGATTACTGACCCTGAGCTGCCGGCAGAACATGCCTCGGCTGGGGAGAGCTCGCAGGCCAATGGGGAAGAGGAGGAGGAGCTGCCGGCCTTGGTAGATACTAGAGCGTGCAGGGCAGAGAAGAGGAGATCTGCCAGATTGATGGGGAAACAGCCCCGCCCTTCTTAATAGGCTGCACAGGGATCCTCTGAGCGATGACGTTAACCCTCTGGAGCACTCTGTCACTGTGCAATTGACAAACTGTGGAATTGGGCTGCTTGTTGATTTTCACCCGCTGAAAACCCATCCCTGATCAGTTATTCTACATTCCCGAGTCCTTATCAACCTCAGCCTAATGGCCAGACAATTCATTAATAACTCTTAAGGGCGACGCTTTTTAAGCCGATTGATATAGTCAATGTTCTTTTGCCTTCATCCCTCTTGCCTTCGTTTTTCTTTCCATCAGCTGTTTGCAGAGTGGCATTTAATTACACATACTGAGAGGAATTTACCAGTGTGTTAACCTGTGTTAGTCATCCCTTAAAATAGAAAGAGAAAGTCAGGAGAGAGAAACACACAAGAAAATAAGACCTCTCTTCCAAAGCGGGCTTGGCTGAAATGCATCTTAACAGATAGAATAACAGAGTTGGAAAGGACCTTGGAGCAGTGGTGAGATTCAAGTTTTTTTACTACTGAGTCTATGGGTGTGGTTTGGTGGGCGTGGCAGGGGAAGGATACTGTAAAAATCCAGTCAGAGGTGGAATTTGCCAGTTCTTTGAACTATTTAAAAATTCTGCTACTGATTCTTCAGAATTAGTCAGAACCTGCTGAATAACACCTCTGGTATTAAAGGTCTTCTAGTTCTACTTGTGGTGGGATTCAGCCACTTTGCACCACTTCAGGAGAACTGGTTGTTAACTTTCTGAGCAGTTTGGTGAACTGGTTGTTGGAAGAACTCATTAAGGAGAGAACCGGTTGTTAAATTATTTGAATCCCACCAGTGAGTTCAACCCCTAGTCTGACCTTAAAAAACATTAGAGGTCTTGTAGTCCAATCCTTGGCTAGTCTAGAGTAAAAGAAAGACATGGGGGGACATGATAGCAATATTCCAGTATTTGAGGGGCTGCCCCAAAGAAGAGGGAGACCAGTCTATTCTCTAAACTGCCAGAAGGCAGGACAAGAAGCAATGGATGGAAACCAACCAAGGAGAGAAGCAACCTGGAATTAAGGAGGAACTTCCTAACAGTGAGGACAATTAAGCAGTGGAACAGCTTGCCTTCAGAAGTTGCTTCATCACTAGGAGGTTTTTAAGAAGAGACTGTACAGCCACTTGTCTGAAATGGTATAGGGTCTCATGCTTGAGCAGGGGGTTGGGCTAGAAGACCTCCAAGGTCCCTTCCAGCTCTATTTTATTCTAACCCCCTTACTCAAGCAGGAAACCCTATATCATTTCAGACAAATGGTTATCCAATCTCTTCTTGAAAACCTGCAGTGATGGAGCACCCTCAACTTCTGAAGGCAAGTCATTCCACTGGTTAATCGTTCTATCTATCAGGAAACTTAGTTCTAGGTTGGTTCTCTCCTTGATTAATCAATCAAAATAGAGCTGGAAGTCCCCATACCATTTCAGACAAATAATTGTCCAGACTCTTCTTAAAAACCTCCAGTGTTGGAGCACCCACAACTTCTGAAGGTAAGCTGTTCCCCTGGTTAATTGTTCACACTGTTAAGAAGTTTCTCCTTAATTCTAGGTTGCTTCTCTCCTTGATTAGTTTACACCCATTGCTTCTTGTCCTGCCTTCAGATGTTTTGGAGAATAGGTTGACCCCCTCTTCTTTGTGGCAACCGCTGAGATATTGGAACACTGCTATCATGTCACTCCTTGTCCCTCTTTTCATTAAACAATCCAACTTCTGCAACAGCTCTTCATATGTTAGCCTTCAGCCTTCAATCATCTTTGTTGCTTCTCTCCTTGATGAGTTTCCATCCATTGTTTCTTTTCCTGCCTTCTGGTGCTTTGGAAAATAAATTGACCCCCTGCTCTTTGTGAAAGGATTAGTTGAGGGCTATGAAAATATCTACAGACCCCTCACATCCTGGACATAAATTGTTTCAACTTCTACCCTCAAAATGATGCTATAGGGCACTGCACACCAGAAAAATGGACACAAGGACAGTTTTTCCCCGAATGCCATAACTCTGCTTAAAAAGCTATTTTTATTTATTTATTTATTTGATTTGTCAATCGCTTACAAGATAATAGGTATAAGTATAACCATGAGTAAGGATACAGGAAATAGGTACAAATAAATGGGGACAATAGGACAGGGGTGGTAGGCACAATTGTGCACTTACGCATGCCCCTTACGGACCTCTTAGGAATGGAGTGAGGTCAATAGTGGATAGTTTAAGGTTAAAGTTTTGGGGGCTAGAGGATGTAACTACAGAGTCAGATAGTGCATTCCAGGTATTGACCACTCCGTTGCTGAAGATGTACTTTTTGCAATCAAGTTTGGAGAGGTTTACATTGAGTTTGTATCTGTCGTGTGCTCTTGTATTGTTGCGGTTGAAGCTGAAGAAGTCATTGACTGGTGGGACATTGTAGCAGATAATTTTGTGTACTATGCTTAAGTCCAACTGTAGGCGGTGTAGTTCAAGGTTGTCCAAGCCCAAAATTTCAAGCCTGGTGATATAGGGTATTCTGTTGCGAACAGAGGAGTGTAGTACTCTTCTCGTGAAATACTTCTGAATTCGCTCAATTGTATTAATGTCTGATATACAGTGAGGATTCCAGACAGATGAGCTGTATTCGAGTATTGGTCTAGCAAAGGTTTTGTATGCCCTAGTTAGCAATTCAATATTACTAGAGAAGCTTCCTAAGATTAGATTTACAACTCTTAATGCCTTTTTGGTCATGCTGTTACAGTGAGCTCTGGCGCTTAGGTCATTTGATATGAGAACTCCAAGGTCCTTGACAGAGTGGTGGTCGTCAATGAGGTCATATCTGCCTAGCTTGTATTTGGTTTACTGATTTTTTTTACCAATGTGTAGGACAGAGCATTTGTTGGTCGAGATTTGGAGTTGCCAATTGTTTGACCATTCAGACACATAATCAAGGCCACTTTGAAGAACAGTAGCATTGTCGGTGGTGTTGAATAGATTTACATCATCCGTGAAGAGGATGTAGTTGCTAATAAGGTGATCACAAAGGTCATTTATATAGAGAATAAAGAGTGTGGGTCCTAGAACTCTGCCTTGGGGGACACTGCCGTTAACTGGAGCAGGGTTTGATATAGCACTCCCCATTTTTACTATTTGTTCCCTGTTTGACAGGAATTCAGTAATCCACTTATGAAGGCATCTGGAAGTGCTAGAAGAGTTTAGTTTTAACAATAGTTTGTCATGTACCACTGAATCAAAGGCTTTGCAGAAGTCTATGTAAATTGTGTCTATTACTTTACCCTGGTTGAGTAGAGTAATCCATGTGTTTTTGCAGTGTAGAAGTTGTAGATTGCAGAACATTTTTTTCCCGAAACCAAACTGTTTTTTGGAGAGTAGGTTGTTTGATTCTAAGCGGAGGGTAATGGATTGGTTAATGCTTGATTCCATGACTTTGCACGTGATGCAACACAGTGAGATTGGTCTGTAGTTTTCAACCAGGCTGGGGTCACCATTTTTGAAGATAGGGATGACCATAGCTAAGGATCATAGGTTCGGTAGGGAGCTGGTTCTGAATGATCTCATATATAATGCTTAGTGGTTCTGCTATGGCAGTGGAGAGCTTTTTTAAGAAGTATGCACATAATCCATCGGGGCCAATAGATAGGGAAGGTTTTAGGTAATGTAGTGCCTTTTCTACATTCTCTTCTGTAAAGTCAACATGTAGTAGATCATTACAGTTAGTTGTGGTACGACTAGGAAGTGTGGGGCACGAGCCATTGCTGTTTACAAAGACTGAACTGAAGAATGTGTTGAAGAGGTTGGCCTTAATGGCTTCATCGTTGCAGTCTTTCCCATTTCATCCCTTTAGGACCAAATGGGAAAGACATTATGATCCTCTTTGTGAGGGCATAAAGTGAGACACAAGTCTCAATTTACTAACTCCCACAATACTGTCGAATTACTTAGTAAGACTGTATTACATTATTCTTCTCATCCTTCCTATTACCTATCTCTTCCCATTTATGACTGCAACTATGTTGCTTGTATCTTTACAATTTATATTGTTTTATCTGTTTTCCTAGTATGTTTTGATTGTGTATTAATAAGCTATGTATGATTTGATTGCTGATAGTAACCTTTGACTATTACTAAGTGTTGTATCTTATGATTCTTGATGAATATATTTTATTTTTTCCTATGTACCCTGAGAGCATATGCACCAAAGACAAATTCCTTGTGTGTCTAATCACACTTGGCCAATAAAGAATTCTATCTATACTCTCTATCTATTGATTCTTGTCCTGCCTTCAGGTGCCTTGGATAATAGGCTGACTCTCCCTACTTTTCTCTGTGGCATCTCCTCAAATATTGGAAGATGCTATCATGTCACCCCTGGTCCTTCTTTTCCTTAAACTAGACATACCCCACTCCCGTAACTCTTGCCAACATTTTCTTTTCAATATTTCTCTCATCATTTCAGCCCTGAAAGGGTTCTTTCCTCTCAAAGATCGTTTCTCCGTTGTGTTGCTTTTTTTAACCCCTCCCAAACCCAAAAGCAACACAGCAATCAAGTATTTCTTTAGGGATTTCTAGTTTTTTGTTTTTTTTCTTTGTTTGTTTTTAAGATGTCAACCAGAGAGGGCAGAGAGACAACACAAAATGATATCACGGGATTCTCATCCAGCCTTTGATGATTGGCAAAATGAACTCGGCAAACTCAGCTAGCATGGAATTAAAACAAAAACAAAAAGGAGAAAGAAGGGTTGTTGTAGATTTTACAAAAAAAAAAAAAAAGAACTACAAAAGAAAAAGAGAAAGAAAGCAAGGGTGGAAATAAATAGACTGTTAAATGACAGCTTTATATTCCAAACGCATCTTTCTCTCGGTTTTAGTTATGCTGTGTAAGAGTATTTGTGACGGATTTCGTGAAACTGCAGTTTTTAGGGTGTTAAAAGTCACAATGTGGTATGTATTGTGAAACCTTTCTCCCAACCTCCCAGTGTCCCTCAAAAATGCATTTCCCTCTTTTCCCTTAAATAATTCTATTTAACATGGAAGGATAACACGAAGAAGAATGGAATCGGCTGCCCATTTCAATTGCCCGAAGGGTCTTGAAGGTGCGTTGGCCTTTTATCTCATCCTAATCGAATATTTTTTATCGATGTTCATATCTCATGCTTGACAGATAAACCTGCTGGATACTTAACCCAAGATAAGACCATTTTTCTATTCTGAATGGTGAAATTGTCTTTTGACAATGTCTATTTCTGTACAAGGTTTGGGGACACCTTCCTTCCTTCCTTCCTTCCTTCCTTCCTTCCTTCCTTCCTTCCTTCCTTCCTTCCTTTCTTTCTTTTTCTTTCTTTCTTTCTTTCTTTCTTTCTTTCTTTCTTTCTTTCTTTCCTTCCTTCCTTCTTTCTTTCTTTCTTTTTCTTATCTCTTTTTTCTTTCTCTCTCATTTGTTTTCTTTCTCTTTCTTCCTTTCTTTCTTTCCTTCCTTTCTTTTCTCTTTCCCTCTCTTTTTCTCTATTTATTTTCTTTCCTCCCTCCCTCCCTTCCTTCCTTCCTTCCTTCCTTCCTTCCTTCCTTCCTTTCTTTTTCTTTCTTTCTTTCTTTCTTTCTTTCTTTCTTTCTTTCTTTCTTTCTTTCTTTCCTTCCTTCCTTCCTTCCTTCCTTCTTTCTTTTTCTTTCTCCCTCTTTTTTCTTTCTCATTTATTTTCTTTATTTCTCTCTCTCCCTTCCTTCCTCTTTTTCTTTTTTCTCTTTCTTCTTTTCTTTCT
This sequence comes from Pseudonaja textilis, assembly GCF_900518735.1. Next base: position 2,445,050 of record NW_020769389.1, on the reverse strand, counting down.
TCTTCCTTATTTTTCCTTCCTTCCTTCTTTCCTTCCTTCTTCTTTTCTCTCTCTCTCTCTCCCTTCCTTCCTTTCTTTCTCCCTCCCCCGCTCTCATTATCTCTCTCTTTTTCTGTGCATCAGTAATGAAATGTCTGCAAGAAAGTAAGTAAGCTCAGAGAGCACCAAGCCCCCCCACTCCCCACTTAATTTTCAGACTGGAGCAATCTTAGGGCCTGTGCCTCTTCCTATGTTCATATAAAATCTGAAGTTAGGAGTGGGCACCAAGTTTGGTTAAATTCACCGACAATACAAAACTTTTTAAGGTGGTTGTTGTTGATGATGACCACAATCACGATGAGGCAAAGACCTTTAAAGTTTGTGAAGAGCTCTAATAAGACCTTTCCACAATAGAATAATGGATTTCAGAATGATGCAGCGCGAGGAGGTATAAAGAAATGGGTGTTAACTTTCAACCCACACAGTGGATTTGAACTATGAGTCATGAAACAGGACCTGACTTTGCCATCCCGGTGGAAGGTCAGTTAAAATGTGAGGTCAGGGCAGAACCCCCAAATAAGCACTCAAGCTTATTTTCGGGGGCGTCTTAATTTTGTTTGAGTGCTACTGCTGCGAGGCGGGATGGTGGCGGAGGAGCTGCCTGATGGACACACCGGCTGTGATGACCTGGGGCATGGCACAAAAGCAACACAGTCAGGTAATCAGTAGGAGTCCCTTTATTAGCTCCAACTTTGCCCCCAATGTCCTGGTTACCTTCTGGTCTGGAGAAAAACTCTCATAGGAACAGCCTTTGGCTGCAGAGATTCAAGTCCAAAACATGGTCAACAAAAGCTTTAACTATAAGTCCAAACAAGGCAAAATGAGGTAATTATTCCGGCAGGTCAAGAAGAAGGAATTCCAGATGTGAAGGAACGGCAGTAAATCAATCCAGTTGGGAGGATTCCAGAAACGCAGATAACTACAGTCAACACAAGACAAACTCACATTTGTTCCCAGCAGACATCGCACTCAGCCTGCACCTCCTTTAAATTCTCAATCCCAGCTGTGGCTAATGAAGGGAATCAGGGCCCTTTCCTCCCCCGTAAGCCACACAACCCATGTTGCTCTCTTCTCTGTTCCTCCCTGTGTGCCCTAGGATGAAGAGGTGGTAGACCTGGACTCCCTCTCCTTTGTTCTACCTCTCCCCTTCTCGGCCCAGCCAGATATTGCCCTTCCCCAGTTTCCTCCTCAGCCAATGGAGCCACACTCCCACTCTCTGTCAGCTATTCATTTTCCTCCTCAGATTCAGACTCTTGACAGGGGCATGACACCAGTTTATTTCAGGGCCCCTGTGGCTCCACGTCCCCCCAACTGCCTGGCAGTGGGAGCACCAACATCCGTGGGCAGCAGGAGCCCACACGGCTCACTTCTTCCAGCACTGGCACAGCACTGGCAGAGGAGACCAAGTGACACAGCCAAGGTCCATCTCCAAGCACCCCATAGGTGCCCAAACACTCTTTGCCCAGATGGAGAAACAAGGGAGACTCAAAACTTTATCTGCTTGCAAGTATTATTATTTTTTTAATACAGGTCCTGAAATGCTTCTGGGGGTTGGGCAATATCTGGAAATGCCCTTAGGCGATTGTACAATGTATTGAGCATGTCTTCTGCTAAATGGTAGTGGGTTAATCCTATTATGTCCTGAAGGGTTGCATCCTGTTCTTTGAATTTGGGTGGAGGAGAATGTAAACTTTTAATCCCAGCCCTGGAAGTGAAAGTCTTTGGTTTTGTGAGTAGATTGGCCCAGATTTCTTAACGGAAACCAAGTATCTGTTGGGGGCTATTAAGAAAGACCGAATCTGGTATTTTGTCTTTGAGAGCATGTTTCTCCATTTCTCCCTTTGGGGAAATATAATATTCTGCCTTTTTTTTAATATTTTCCAAAACATTTCATTCTTCTGGGGGTGGGGGAAGGGCTTCCCACAATACCAAGTGACTGTCCAGTCTCTTCTTAAAAACCTCCAGTGATGGAACACCCACAACTTCTGAAGGCCAGTCGTTCCAACCGGTTACTTGTTCTGTCAGAAATTTTCTCCTTAGTTCTAGGTGTGGGAAGCTACTCCCCTCCTACGTTTCCCATCTCTTTCTCCCACCTCGGAACTGAACCAGATGGCTATGCAGGGTTGGATTTCCAAAATGTTAGCAATGGGTTCTCTGCCTGGTTGCTGGGTGGGTGAGGCCATAGTGGATGTGGCCGAGTTGGCCTCCTGCACCATGGCAGGGGGGGCATTTTTGCCCTCCCCAGGCTCCGGAGGCTTTCCTCGAGCCTTCGGGAGGGTGAAAATGGCCTCCCCGTGTTCTGGAAGCTCTCTGGAAGCTGGAAATGGGCCCATTTCCAGCGTTCCCAAACTTCCAGGAGGCCCGTTTATTGCCTTCCCTGAGCCTCCACACGTACCCTGCGCTTACTTGCATCCAAAATGGACCATATGGGGATTCTTGGGAGGGGCAAGGCATGGTGGGTGGAGCCAGATAGGAGTGGGATTTGGGGGTTCTCCAAACTGCACAGAATCTTAGCTAGGGGCTCTCCTGAACCCCTGTGAACCCGCAACAGCCCACCCCTATGACTATGAGTCTGTCGTCTGCACCTCTATAACTGTCTGGTTTGGTTCTGCAACCCAACAAGACAAACACAGACTTCAGAGGATAATTAGGACGGCAGAAAAAATGGCTGCCCACCTGCCTTCCATTGAGGACCTGTATGAGTCAAAAAGAGGGCTGTGAAAATATCTACAGACCCCTCACATCCCGGACATAAACTGTTTCAAATCCTTCCCTCAAAACGACGCTATAGAGCATTGCACCCCAGAACAACTAGACACAAGGAGAGTTTCTTCCCGAACGCCATCACTCTGCTAAACAAATAACTCCCTCAACACTGTCCAACTATTTACAAAGTCTGCACTACTATTACTGTTAATCCTCTCATCACTCCTTATCACCCATCCCCTCCCACTTGTGATTGTAGGACTGTAACTTTGTCGCTTGTAGCCTAACAATTTATATTGATTCTTTCCTAGTATGATTTGATTGCTTATTGTACCCTAGGACTATTATTAAGTGTTGGACCTGATGATTCTTGACTCTTGATGAATGTATCTTTTCTTTTATGTTCACTGGGAGCATTTGCACCAAGACAAATTCCTTGTGTGTCCCATCACACTTGGCCAATAAAGAATTCTAATTCGAATGTCTTCCAACACAGCTTAGCTCTCTCTCCTTAATAGGCTTCCACCCATTACTTCTTGTCCTGTCCTCTGTTGCTTTAGAAAAGAAGACAATACCTTCTGTGAGACTCCAGCAAGTACTAGAAGACAGTTAGTTATGATATTTTCCTTCTGTCTCTCCTCCTCACACTCCAAAGAGTTCAGGCAGGACTAGTTTGCATTTCTTTCTAATGTTTTCTCCCTGTCTTGGATTAAATACTATTTTGCTAATTGCCATCTTGCAGTGTCTCCGAGGTTATCTCTTGCAGAGTTGTAATTGCAGGAATGTTCCAATCTCGGATGGCAAACCTCAGATAAAGAATGCTTCCAAGCAAATACAATTCAGGTAAACAAAGTCACTAATCTAAAGGACGATTAGAGAGAGGAAGTAAACATATGTTAGACCTTAACTAGAGATAATTAATTGTATGGATTGCTATGCTAAACAATAACAAAAGTTAAGCAGTAACCAAAATTAACCAGTGATGGAGGATAACTAAAAATGTGTATAAATGCAAGACTAGACTCCAATAAAGATCATCATGATTCAGTTGTTCATGATCAAACAACTCGACTGCCTCGTCATTACAGCAATCTCTGGGTCTGTACCAGATTGGATGGAGGCAGGCAGAAACTCTCAGAGTGAGATGTGTAAATAGCGAGACATGTTTCTCCTGTTCTCACATTGTTTGGAAGAGTGGACGGATGTCCATTAAAACGAAATGAGAGAAATTTCAAGTCCAATAAAAGAACTCATTTTCCCAATGTTTAATTAAACTGTGGAACTTTGCAACAATCCGGCGAGGTGATGATGCCCATGAATTTAGATGGCTACTAATCTTGATGGTTATTTAATATCTCTGGAATCAGGAGGGACAGACCTTGAGAAACAGTTCCTGCACGTCAAATGCAGGCGTTTCTTTCCCTGTAAAGCTAGAAGCTAAAGCCTATGAAGAACGGATGCAGGAATTGGGTACATCTAGTCTCGTGAAAAGAAGAAGTAGGGGAGACTTGCTAGCAGGGTTGCAATATTTGATGGGCTGCCACAAAGAAGCCGGGGTCAGAATACTCCACCATAGGGCAAGACAAGAAGAAATGGATGGAAATTAACCAAGGAGAGAAGCAACCTGGAATTAAGGTGAAACTTTCTAACAATGAGAACAATCAACTAAGTAGACCACTACGTAATTTTTAGTAAACTAGAAGAAAAGTGGGATAGATAGCACCACCATTAGATCACTCATACTTGCTGACAAACCGTATTCAACAAGTAGTCCCTAATGGGTCTAAGTCTACATGGAGGGAAGTAAGCAGTGGGGTGCCACAAGGTTCCACCTTAGGCCCAGTACTCTTCAATATCTTCATTAACGACTTAGATGAGGGAATAGAAGGGGAACTTACCAAATTTGCAGATGATACTAAGCTGGCAGGAATAGTTCACACCCAAGAAGATCGGCTCAAGATCTAGATGGATCTTGACAGACTAGAACACTGGGCCATATCTAACAAAATGAAATTCAATGTAGAGAAAAGTAAAGTCCTGCACTTAGGCAAGAAAAACCAAAATGTGCACATATAAACTGGGTGAAACCAGGCTCAATAGCAGTAACTGTGAGAGGGATCTTGGAACCTTAGTGGACAACCAGCTAAATATAAGCCAACAGTGTGCAGCAGCAGCCAAAAAAACTAATGCAGTCCTAAATTGCATTAACAGAGGGATACAATCAAGATCAAGTGAGGTACTAATACCACTCTATCAAGCCTTTTATAAGACCACACTTGGAATCCTACATCCACTTTTGGTCACCACAATGTAAAAAAAGATGTTGAGACTCTAGAAAAAGTGCAGAGAAGAGCAACCAGGACAATTAGGGGACTGAAGGCTAAGACATACAATGAACAGTTGCAGGAACTGGGCTTGACTAGTCTAGTGAAGAGAAGGACCAGGGGAGACAGGAGAGCAGTCTTCCAATATCTGACAAATATTGAAAAAAAAGTTATCCAAGCTCTTCTTAAAAACTTTCAGTGTTGGAGCATTTACAACTTTTGGAGGCAAGTTGTTCCACTGATTAATTGTTCTCACTGTCAGGAAATTTCTCCTTAGTTCTAGGTTGCTTCCCTCTTTGATTAGTCTCCATCCATTGCTTCTTCTCCTGCCTTCAGGTGCTTTGGAAAAGAGCTTGATTCTCTAATACTGCTGATTGCCGACTGCCAGTAATTTGAGTCCCACCATCGCAAGGTTGACTCAGCCTTCCATCCTTCCGAGGTTAATAAAATGAGGATCCAGATTGTTGTGTGCAAGAGACTGACTCTGTAAACCACTTACTTAGAGAGGGCTGTAGCTCTAAGTCTTAAATCTAGATTTACAACCATCTATCCTGTTGCACTTATGGCACTCAATCCTGGGCAGCAACAACAGAGACCGAAATCTCTCTCTGTGCCACGGAAATGTGAAGGCTCTGTTCGGTATTGGGCATCTCCCTTCTTGACCACATCACAAATGACACTATTTGACAGCATTTTGGTGTGGCACCAATTGTAGAGGTGAGAGGAGGCTGGCTCCACTAGTATGGACCAGTGGTGGGATTCAATTTCCTTTTTTTACTATTGGTTCTGTGGGTTTGGCTTGGTGGGCGTGGCTTGATGGGTGTGACAGGAGAAGGATACTGTAAAATATCCATTCCCTCCCCACTCCTGGGGGAAGGTTACTGCAAAATCCCCATTCTCTCCCCACCCCACTAGCCTGCTTTCCAGCTCTGTTCTCCTGCGCAGGGCAACCAAAGACCCAGCCAATCAGCTGGGACTCAGGAAGCAGAGATTAGATGGGGGCAGGGTTAGTCCGAGGTGGTATTTTCTGGTTCTCCAAACTACTCAAATTTTCCGCTACTGATTCTCTGGAACTGGGCAGAACCTGCTGAATACCACCTCTGGTATGGACATGTCCAGAGAGCAGCACTTCCCACGATGGCCACAAGACCAACTAGAAGTCAATGGCTGGTGGGCCTTCACCCTGGAGATGCAGCTGACTGAGCAAAGTGACATTCAATGCTCCAAACTACAGGCCCTGCATCTGCAGGAATACTCTAGGATTCTAGAACTCCCATTAATCTCTATTTTAAGCACAGTTGTCAGTGGAATTGACAGAAAATGTCAATTTCACCAGGTTGGAATTATTGATGAAATTGACAGGTAGAGCAAAGACTTGGGGAAATTCCAAAGGCAACCTGGAGAAGAGGAAGTTAATTAAACAAGTGTTAATTAGAATACTGATTACATACATACATGCAAAGATTCATACATGCATATTCCATGTATGGAATCATATTTCAGTTCTGAAAACCCAGCGGTTTGCAAAGATAATTAAGACCTGGAAATGTATACTGAACAGTGTTGATGCAATCCTAAATTAACAATATTTCTATTTTTTAGCCTTTAATTTATCTGACTAGGATTCTTTTTTTCTGGCTCATTTTGCATAGTGTTGTTTATCCCAAAAACCAAAGGCTGCACTTGGTAAATATGCAAATTTCAGTCTTAAAAATCAGTGGTAACTACTTCCAAGAAGGCATGACAATCTTCTAAGGGCTGGGTACCGAACACAAGGTTTTATTTTATTTTGATTTTCTAAAAAAAACACAGACACCCGACTTCTGCAAGAAGCTAAATTATCTTCTGCAAATTGAAGATAATGATACAATTAAAATCCATGGTTGTTTTCTTCTCCTCCTCCTTCCTAAACTCCCCCTCCCCAAATACATAACACCTGGCAAATAGATGCAGGCAGCAATTAAGAGTGAAATAAGGTGCGTCATTTATAACAATCCTACAGATATTTTAATAAATGGGATGATTGGCTTTTTATGTGGTAGCAGGGAAACTTTAATCATCTCTCTAAGCAGATTAGAAAAGATAAAGAATTAATTGCATTATGGAATTTATGAGGCAGAGCCATTGGTGGTAGCCATTTTAAATGCAATAATAACAATTTTTACAGGGCCTGTGTATTTCTGTAATTGGTAGCATCAAGTCTGTCCATTGTTGTCTCCGCTGCTTTTTTTTTTTTTTCAGTCATTATGGGGCAGCTGTTTCAGTTTAATCATTTTGGGACGTGAAGATTTATGATATGCAAATAGAACCAGGTATCAAAGCTTTGATACATATAGGAAGGGAGGGGGAGAAACCCCTCCGAAGCCATCAACTCAATATACCTTTGTAACGTTAATGTTTTCTAAAACAGATTTTATTGAAGTTTTGCAAGAGACATAAAAACTAACACAAACAAATAAAGAGCAGAAAAGAACTGGTTTTGTCTCGTGGTTAAAGCACCAGGCTGGGAAGAAGGAGATGGTGAGTTCTCGTCCTGCCTTAACCATGAAGGCTGGTTGGCTGACTTTGGGCC
>NW_020769389.1:2411138-2425871 GCF_900518735.1 Pseudonaja textilis | reverse complement strand
TTTCCAGACATGCAGAACTTCCGTGAGGGCCATTTTTTGTGCTCCTAGAGCCTCCACATGCACTTACCTGCATCTAAAGTCCATTGGGGAAGCCAGATTCACTTAACAACATGAGACTCACTGAACAACTGCAGTGATTCACTTAACACCTGTGTAAAGAAATGACATAAACTTGGAGCACTCTTGCTTAACAATGGAAATTTGGGGTTCGATTGTGGTCCTACGTCAAGAACTACCTGTAGGAGTTTTTTTGGTGTGCGTGTGTGTGTGTCTTTTTTTAAGCTGAATGAGGGATTTGAAACTATATTTTTCTATTGCTCAATCCAGTGACCCCCCCCCTTCCTCTCCCCGCCTCACGCCTATTGATGGACGACTTTATTTGGGGTGGGTCATGTTGCTGGAGAAAGGTGTAAGCCGCGTTTTAATTCCTTTCCGGATCAATCCTTATTGTTTAAATATTGAGCGGGCGGTGTGAGCCGAGAGAATGTTAACTAGGCGCAGAGAACAAACGTTTTTTTATTAAAGGGTCAAGGGAAGAACAGAAATTGGGCTTGTTGTACAAGGCCTAATGAAATGTTTTTCCATCTAAACCAGGGGTGTCAAACTCGAGGCCAGTGGGCTCAGATCCATCCCATGGGGTGCTTAGATCTGGCCCACAGGGCCACCCTGGAAACAAGCAAAGGACTGGCCCGCGGTGCCTCTGCCAGTGAAAACGGACCTCGTGGCCCTCCCAGTTTTCAGCCACGATGACCTCCTGCAGCCCTCTGCCAGCGTAAACGGGGCCTCCATCTTTGCTGGCAGACAGCTAGCAAAACGAACTAAACTTAAAACAAAAGGAGAAATTTTAATCTGAGCATGCAAGAAGGGGCAGGAAAGGAGAAAGGGAAAGAGGAAAGAAAGAGAAAGAAGGGAAGGTGGGAAGAGAGCAAGGAAGGAAAGAAGGATTGATTGTGTGTGGCCCCAAACAATTTTTAGGAAGGGAGGGATGGAGGGAGAAAGAAAATATTCTAATACATTACTACTAGTATGTTTATTAAGAAGATACATTCAAATATTAAGAATTGAACACCCTTCCCTCCTTCCTTCCCTCCCTCCCCTTCCTTCCTTCCTTCCTTCCTTCCTTCCTTCCTTCCTTCCTTCCTCTTTCTTTCTTTCTTTCTTTCTTTCTTTCTTTCTTTCTTTCTTTCTTTCTTTCTTTCTTTCTTTCTTTCTTTCTTTCTTTCTTACATTGTTTTGCTCATTTCCAATAATCTAAATCAGTGGTTCCCAACCTTTTTTTCGCCCCGCACCCCTAAAGAAATTTCAGTCGAACCTCGCACCCCCTGAAATTTAGACTTTAGGAACTACTGAACGCGTTAAATATATGGTAGGATTGAATCTTTTCAGCTATGTATGTGACGGCCACTAAATAACGATACTTAACTCTAAAATGAAAACAAAGTTAATCCATTGCATAATAAATAAAAATGCCAAAATATAGCCAATATCCTATTATTTACCTGGACTTTTCTTGCACCCACCTGGAATATCGTCTCGCACCCCAGGTTGGGAACCCCTGATCTAAATTATTGAGATCATAAAGAGAGAGAGGAGGGGTCTGAGGGAAGTCCTGTCTTAACACTTGGCCATTACAGGTGCTACCTGACATGAGAGACGTTGAGCTGACTATCCCCCCCGGCCCCCCACCACAGTCAAACACAACCCTGATGTGGCCCTTCATGTAATTGAAGATTGAGACCCCCTGATCTAAACGAAGCAAATATAAAACTCCTTTGCAAGCATTTTTGGGGAATTAGATTTTAGGTGTAGTAGAAGCCGGAGGTGAAAATGACGTGCCTTAAGGGAGTGACTTCTGGATCAAAATTCACATTCGTGGCTTTGGTGTCCCACTCTGGCCTACCTTGAAGGGGTGACACTAAGAAAGGGCAGGGATTGAGAGTGTGAAATAGAATGTTTTTTGTAGGAGCGGCAGAGCCTGGAGGTGATGGAGTCAAGAGAGGATTTAGCCTAGAATTGTTACGTTTCCACAAGAAGTCTTAAGTGCAACCTGTCTTGAATTCCAGTAATACAGGTAGTCTTCGACTTACAACAGTTCATTTAGTGACCATTCAAAGTTACAATGGCACTGAAAAAAGCAGCTTATGAGCCTTTTTCACACTTAGCGACCATTGTAGCATCCCCCATGGTCATACAATCTGTAGTCGGATGCTGGGCAACTGTCTCACATTTATGACGGTGGCAGTGTTCTGGGGTCATGTGATCTGCTTTCATGACCTTTTGACGAGCGAAGTCAAATGGGGAGACCACATTCGTTATTCACTTAACAACTTGCAGCGATTCAGTTATGTGTCGGGGAAAAAGTCATAGAATGGGGCTGAACTCCACTTAGCAAATGTCTCACTTAGCAATGGAAATTTTGGGCTCAATTCTGCTGGTATATCGAGGACTAGCTGTACTTATTGGGGACCAGTTTAGCGGGTGGCCATTAGCGGACTATATTCTCGCGTAGAGGCATGAACAATAAATGAGTTGAATTGTAACTTAAGGAGTAGTGCTGTAGTGACTTCTAGTCCTGACTTAGCCACGAAAGGCAGCTGGGTGACTTTGGGCCGGTCCCTCCCTCTCTCTCAGCGCAATCGTCCCCACAGGGCTGTTGTTCTGTGCAAAATTGAAAGAAGAAGGAGCATTAGATACACTCGCCATCTTTAGTTACTTGTAATGTGACAAAAGTGAGATATAACTTTAATAAGGAAATCAACGGGTGGCCTGGACGCTTTGGCTAGTTCTCCCAAAAGTGCTTTCTCAACACTTTTTGTTTCGTTTCTCATCCGAGAAGCTGAATCAGAATCAGAGTAGAGCTGGAAGGGACTTTGGAGGTCTTCTAGTCCAGCCCCCTGCTCAAACAGGAGATCTACACCATTTCAGACAAGCGGCTGTCTAATCTCTTCTTAAAAGCCTCCAGTGATGAGGCACCCACAACTTCTGCAGGCAAACTGTTCCACTGGTTACTTGTCCTCACTGTTATGAAGTTTCTCCTTAATTCCAGGTTGTTTCTTTCTTTGATTGGTTTCCATCCACTGCTTCTTGTCTCGCCTTCTGGTGCTTTGGAAAATAAATTGACCCCCCTCCTCTTTGTGGCAGCTCCTCAAAGACCGGAAGACTCCTAGCATGTCCCACCCCTGTCTTTTAGTCATGCACTTTGGGATGAACACCCTTCGAATAGGTCGGGAGTACGAACGGATTTTACAGAAAAAAAATTGCAGACTATAAGAACCATTAGCACAACTCTGGTGACACTGAAGACATGGACAAACCTCCAAGGGGCCTCAACGACCCTCTGAAAAAGGATGCAAATGACCAGCTTTGTCTGCAAGGAGTATCAATCCTTTTGTTCTCCACTACCCAGTCAGAACTGAACAAGCTTCTTGGATGAGAAGTGAAATGTCTTCAAAGGAAAAACAAGAAAGCCCAGTTGCCTCTTGAAAAAAGCATCTTTCGGACAACCATGACCTGGATGATGGAGAATCTTCCTAAACATTTGGCTTTGCCTAGTTTTAGCTGCTAAGCCTCAAGGCCAACGAACATGCCTTTTCGGTTTTTCTTTTAGCGAGAGGAAAAACGTAGATGGATATTGCAGCTTTGCTGACGCCACCGATGGTTGCATTTAATAAAATGCTGTGCGTGGCTCTTTTCGGTTCCTTCTCTCTTTCTCTACCCCCCTTTTTTTTATTACATTTCTCTGCCTTGAAACCGGACCCTGCAATCTCAGATCAATTCGATTTGTAAAGGCTTTTATTTTATTTTTTATTCAACTGAAATGCAGGTTGGTAACTTTCGGTAATCTTTCCCTAAGATTTAACCCTCCGTCTCCTTGGCGAGCCGGAATGAGGAAGGGCTGGCTTGGAAAACCCAGAAATCGCCAGGGAGAAAAATTTTTTTTGAACGGGGACAATACGAGAAATAATCTGGTTGGCAGCGGGTCAAAATCTTTGCCCTCTGTTCTGTTATAACAGCCTCACTAAAATAATAAAAAATAAAAATACCCTCCTTCCTCGGTCGAGAGGCTGAGTATATGCATCTTCCCGATTGGCCCAGGCTACCAAAGATCCATTGTAGCTTTCAAAACACGGCCAGGTCTACAACTCTGCAAAGTTGTGGCTTGCTGCATTGCAGGCGCCCGATCTGCTGTGAGTCTGCTTTCTTGGAGCGGAGATTTCCATCTGCACACACAAAACAGATACCAGGAAGCGCTAGTGAAACAGAGTTGCTAGGCCCTAGGCAGGAAGAGGGATCTGGTCCATTAAATTGCATCAAGAACAACAACTGTTAAAACTAACTTTCTGGGTGTGTTTAAATAAAACGACTAACTCAGTCTCCATGACCCCTGGTTTTCTCTGTGATGTGGCCAGTGGAACGTGAGTAACCTTTGTTATATGGACAAGTCATCTTGGCCAATGTTCTTGTCTCTTTTATGCTGTTTATAATCTTCCTTCCTTCCTTCTCTCCCTCCCTCCCTCCTGTAATTTTATACGCCCCTGTGGGTGCATGCACCTATATGCGGTTAAAAAATGTGTGCATATATGGAATTAAAAACAAAAGCAAGTAAAGAGATATATTTTAAAAAAACCTCCATTCTATAAGGGCCACAAGGCTTCGCTTCCATGAGCTACTTTGGGTTAATATGTGACAGAGTCACTTATTATAGAAGGAAAAAGGATTCCCTGGAGGAAGGGGAAGCATCTCAGAAGAGTAAGACACAACTTAGCTGTGATACAAATCAGAACAGAGCCAGAAGAGACCTTGGAGGTCTTCTAGACCAGCCCACTGCTCTGGCAGGAGACAAGCGGGCTGTCCAGTCTCTTCTTGAAAATCTCCAGTGATGGAGCACCTACACCTTCTGAAGCAAAGCTGTCCAATCAGTTTATTGTCCTCACTATTAGGACATTTCTCATTAATTCCAGGTTGCTTCTCTCCTTGGTTAGTTTCCATCCATTGATTCTTGTTCTGCCTTTTGCTGCTTTGGAAAGAGCTTGATGACCTCTTCTTTGTGTCAGCCCCTCCAGTGCTGGAAGACGGCTGTCATGTCCCCTCTGGTCCTTTTTTTCTCTAGACTCTCCATACCCAATTCCTGCAACGGTTCTTCATATGTTTTAGCCCCCAGGCCTTTAATCAGAGGTGGAATTCAGCCGGTTCTGACCAGTTCTGGAGAACCGGTAGCAGAAATTTTGAGTAGTTTGGAGAACCAGCAAATGCCAGCCCTGACTGGCCCCACCAACCCCATTTATTCTCTGCCTCCCGAATCCCAGCTGATCGGCTGGGGCTTCTTTGGTTGCCCTGCACAGGAGAATGGAGCTGGAAAGCAGGTTAGTGGGGTGTGGAAGGAAGCTTCTGGTGCTAATATGTCTTCCAAAGCTGACAAAGAGCAATTAAGATGATTAAAAGGAGTGATGGGATTTTTTTAAAAAAAAATTACTACTGGTTCTGTGGACGTGGCTTGATGGGCATGGCAGGGGAAGGGTACTGCAAAATTTCCATTCCCTCCCCACTCTTGGAGGAAGGTTACTGTAAAATCTCCCTTCCCAACTCACTCTTGAGGAAGGATACTGCAAAATCCTATTCCACGCCGCCACATTCTTGAGCGCGGGAAGTTGGGAGTGGGGAATTCGTGGAGCGTATGTGGTTAGACATAATAGCATTCTTGTTTAGAGTCAAGGTCATGTTGTTCCTGCACCTGGCTGAGGAGTAGTAGAAGAGACGTCTCAATTTGGGACGGATGGTTGATTGGAGCATGGGATGGGATGATGGGGGTTGCAGGGGGTGGATTTGTAATGTTTCACTTATTGGAGGGAAATCTGGAACTTTCAGATTCGGGATTTCCCAGATGTGCAAGTTTACTCCTCTAATAAAAGGGAACTTTGAGAACATGTCTGGTTCGGGGTTTTCTGGAACGCTGACACTTTCCTCTGTACTTTTTCCAAAGTCTCAACATCTTTTTTTCATGTTTTTAACTTCTGATACGATGTTTTTATAACGTGGTTACAATAGTCCTGTGGTCTTACCGGGGCGTGATGAAGTGTTAGTACCACTTTAGAATGCCCCGGTTAGACCCCACTTGAAATATTGCCTTGCAGTTTGGGTTGCACCAATCTAAAAAGAGGTTAAGTGCAGAGAAGGGCAGCAAAGACGATGAAGGGCCTGGAGCAGAGGTGTTACTACCAGTTGGATGAGAGTGCATTTTGCGTATGTACAGCATTTGCAAAAAAAAACCCCATCAGCTGTTCCGCCTGGATAGCTGACAAGCGCTGTGCGCGGGTGTTCGGCATTTAAAAATCCTCTTCTTTCCTGCTTTTTCAACCTCAGCTGTGCCGCGCAAAGCAGCCGAGATTGAAAGAAGCAGGTAATCAAGGACAGCCAAGAGTCCGGGTGGTCAAACAGATGAGCAAAAGGTTATCGCAGTGAACTGGTTCGGTGTCTGCTGCTTTTCAGAGCTACCGGTTCTATAGAACCAGGCCGAACTGGTAGCATCTCACCCCTGGGCTGGAGGCTAAAGCGTGGACAATGGTTGCAGGAACTGGGTATGTCTAGTCTAATGAAAAGAAGGACTAGGGGAGACATGACAACAGTCTTCCAATCTCTCAGGGGCTGCCCCAAAGAAGGGGGAGTCAAGCTATTCTCTCCAAGCACCTGAAGGCAGGACAAGAAACTACGGATGGAAACTAATCAAGGAGAGAAGCAACTTAGAACTAAGGAGAAGTTGCCCGACAGTTTAATCAGTGGAATGACCTTCCTGCAGAGGTTTCTCCCCCGACCCGCATGTTTTATTTACTTTATTTGTATAACATTTTAAAATTCCATTACAATCAAACTCTGCTGTCTGGGTACAATTGTTTCGGGCAATCGTAATCAACGTGTTTACAATAGCATTCATCACAATAACAATACTATAACAATAATATTTAGCTTGTCTATTTTAACACATTTCCATTTTAACATTTATCCTTTTTATGTCACTTCTGTTTTTATTGTCTAACCTTGATAAAGTAAGTCCCATGTCAAAGAGTATTCAGTTTTCTTCTTAATCCTTAATAGTGATAGTCTATCCATTTCTGCACATGCTACTATTTTCTTAATTACACTCTCATCTGTCATGATCTTGTCACACTTCCATTGTTGAACAAGTACAATTCTAGCTGCAGTTAATACATGTAAAATCGAGTATAGTCGCTTTAATCATATTTTTCTGGCAGAATGCCGAATAAAAATATTTATTTCCTGCAGAAGTTATGCATGCTCCAACAATGGACATTTTTTTAAAAAAACGAGGCTGAATAACCAATTGTCTGAAATGATACAGGGTTTCCTGCTTGAGCAGGGGATTGACTAGAAGATCTCCAAGGTCCCATTCCAAATCTGTTCTGTATGTGTGAGAGAGGGTGAAGATAACAGAACGACCGATGCTATTTGACACAAGTGGCAGTCCAAACTCTTCTTGAAAACCTGCGTTGTTGCAGTATTCACAACTTCTGTCGTCAAGCTGTTCCACTAGTTAATTATCAGGAAATTGGTCCACAATTCCAGGTTGCTTCTCTCCTTGATTAGTTTCCATCTATTGTTTCTTGTCCTGCCTTCTGGTCCTTTGGAATATAAGTTGACCTCTTTGTTTTTGTGGTAGACCTTCAAAGAGATGGAGATCATTAGGGAGATGGGTTTCTCCTTCATAGTTTCCACAGGACATATGGTAGATACAGACAATAAAGTCATCCTGCATTTTTGAGCCCTGACAATGACAAGTTTGGGGTGTCCATTGTTCAGTATTTCTAGAGAAGCGACTTTATAGTTTTATTTCATACCTACGAAATGGGTGGCCCTATAAATCAAATCAATACATCGTTAAACGGTGACCGTTTATGAAGCGACTCTGGAAAAGCAGGATTTCTCATTCAAGGAAGGCTGCGTTCTCATTGACTCTCACAACAGCTAAATTAACTTTTAAATTGATTTTTTTTGTTTTTTAGAAAAAAAAAAAGGAGATTGAGTAACTTCTAACTTGGAAATTTGCCAGCTGATTTAGAATGCAGCTCTCACTTGGGAAGCTCAATGTTATAGTTCCCTATATTGCTTTTGGATAATCGGTGCAGGTTTTTTAAAAAGAGATTGGACAGCCATCTGTCAGAAATGGTATATAAGGTTTCCTTCCTGAGCAGGGGTTGGACTAGAGTAGGGGTCGCCAACCTTTTGGACCTCAGGGACCACCAAAGTCATAATTTTAAATCCTGAGGACCAGAGACCTTGGAAAATCCCCCACCCTGTTTTCCTACCGATCGATCATTCTTGATTTGGGATCGCAGGATACACATCTCCAGCTCTGTTCTCAGAGGGGGAAGGAAGGAGAGAGAGAGAGACTTTTGGCTTCATGCAAGGAAAACAGCAGAAGCAGCAGAAGTCTTTCTTTCTCTCCCCCAAATCCTGTCAGAAACGAATCTTTCTGAGACTTGTCATGCCGGAGCAGCCTCTTGGAGCAGGATGCCTTGCAGGGTCCCAAAGACTCATTTCTGGCGGAGTTTGCGGGAGAGAAAAAAAGACTTTTTCTGCTTTCCTTGCATGCAGCCAGAAGCAGAAGAAGAAAGAAGCGGAAAGAAGCAGCCCGATGGCTAGGCCAGGTGCATGAGGTGCACGGGGCAAGTTTCCCCCTCCGTCCTTTCCCCCTCCCCTCACTACCGCGTGTTGTTCACAATGCAAACAACGCAAGCCTTATGTTCTCATGGGCCATGTGGGCGGTGCAGCCTTTTGTTTCTGTGCAGCCTGGATTAATTGCTTTGGGGGTGACATTTCTCTGCGGACCACCAAAATTTTCTCACGGCCCACCAGTTGGTGACCACTGGACTACAGGACCTCCAAGGTCCCTTCCAACTCGGTTATTGCATTCTATGTTTCAATTATTCTCTCTACTACAAGTGATACTCAACTTACAACAGTTAATTCAACGTTACAACAGTTCATTTAGTGACGGTTTTAAATTACAAGGGCATTGAAAAAAGTGACATGACTGCGTTTCACACTTATGACCATGGCAGTATCTCCCTGGATCAAAATTCAAATGCCTGGCAACTGACTCATATTTATGACGGTGGCAGTGTCCCAGGGGTCATGTGATCCCCCTTTTGTAGCCTTCTGACAAGCAAAGTCAACGGGTAAGCCAGATTCACTTAACAACTGGGTTACCAGCTTATCAACTGCAGTGATCCACTTAACGGTTGTGGCAAGAAAGGTCATGAAATGAGACAAAACTCACTCAGCACCTGTTTTCAATGGAAATTTGGGGTTCAGTTGTGGTCGTATGTGGGGGATGATCTGTATGCCCCCCCCCCACATAAAATTTTCATTGGTCAAGAATTTTACATGTATAATGTTATGTATAATTTTCACAGGAAAAGAACGTTAAACAGAATTTTTGTAAAAGATGACAAAAAAAAAAAAAAAACCAAAAGAAAAAGAAAAAGAAAAGGATATAAAAAGATTTTTAAAAAAATAAAGTCAGGAAAGAGAAGGAAAAATAAAGCTGTCTAAAGAAGCTGTTTTTTTTTTTTTTTTGGAGCACTTGGTAAGCTCGATGACTACCGTTTCCACCCTCCTAAATGTTATTTATTTATCTAATTTCTATGGCATAATATTTCAGTTTCCTTGATTCCCGCATAAACAACCTTTTTAAAAAAATCTTTAAATCGGTTTATGTGCCTTTAAATGCAGGGATGGGTAGACTCTGCTTCAGTTCAGCTTCAATTTCCAAAGGTTTTTATGGATTCATCAAAACAAGAATAGCCCAGAGGTGCTTTGAGGTTCATTTATGTGAAAAGGCAATAGAAAATTCATCATACAATAAGAGTCCCAACGTGTCTGAATCACTCTTTAAATACATCTTTATTATGAAGAAAAACATACTGTTTGTCTTGTAACATTGCCGAAAGGAAGGAAAGAAAACGAAGGAAGAAAGGAAGGAAGGAAAAAAGAAAGGAAGGAAAGAAAGATGGAAGGAAGGGAAAAAGGAAGGAAGGAAGGAAAAATGGATGGAAGGAAAGAGATGGAAGGAAAGAAGAAGGAAAAGAAAGAAAATTATGGGAGGGAGGAAAGGAAGAACGATGGAAGGAAGGAAAAAGGAAGCAAGGAATGAAGGTAGGAAAGAAAGAAGGAAAGGAAGGAAGGAAAGGAAAAAAGGAAGAAAATAAAAAGGAAGGGAAAAGAAGGGGGGAAAAGGAAGGAAAAAAGGAAGGACGGAAAGAAAAGAAGGAAGGAAGAAGGATTGAAAAAAGGTGGAAGGAAGGAAGAAAAACAAAAGAAAAGGAAAGAAAGAAAGAAGAAAGAAAGAAAGAAAGAAAGAAAGAAAGAAAGAAAGAAAGGTCTCTCCTGAAATGAAATAGGTATGGGGGCCATAACATTTTCAGAAACGAAGACATTTAGAAATAATACACAATCAAATTTAGAAAGGCTTTCATGATTATGTAGCAGATGGTGGCCATGTTTTAAACATGACATTCTCCTGAAATGTGAAAATCAGGTTATCCAAAGGTCTGCAGTTTGATTGCTGCAGAGCACACGGAAAGGGCTCACCGCCATCCTGACCAGAACTGGAGCAAATGGCACAAAGAAACTATGAAGTCTGCGGGAAGGCTGGTGAGGTTGCCTGTCTAGATGGCCTCCGGTGCTTGCAAATACTAAGGCAGTCCTTGAGTTAAGGCTGCAATTGAGCTCAACATTTCTAAGCAAGACATTTGTCAAGTGAGTTTTTGCAACCTTTCTTACCGTGATTGTTAGGTGAATGACTGCGGTTAAGTTTGTAACACGGTTTCGTGGTGCTGATGCTGTACAATACTTGACTTTCTGGCTGACATGCGTGGACAAATTAAATCCTCATATAATGTTGTGTCAAAAGCTTGTTGACTTTTCAACAGATGTTTAACAGTTCAGTTTTTGGATTTTGGTCATCAATCAAACGCCCCCTGAGTATGTCTACTTCACCGTTTCTTCTCCGCCAGGGTGCTCAAGGTGTTTAACGAAGTCTACTGTTGACAACTTTAAACAACAAGCTGTGTTGTGTTCTCATGGTCCAGTTATTTTGACAGTCTGACGTTCTGCTTTTTGAAGAGTATCGTTTTTATGAAGAATTTTAATCACAGTGGTAAAAACAAATGCAAACTGAACATTGACAAGAGAATGGGAAGGAGGGATAAAAGTTACAGGAAATAAGAAAGAAGAGAAAGAAAAGGACTATTGTAAAGAAACAAAATAATCGATAAACTATTTTAATCAGAACAAATATAAGCATATTTAATAACTCTTCTCTGTCTATAAGATTAAGTATCACATATCCTATTATCAATATCAAAATCTGTAAATTATCAAATTTTTAATCCTGCTGTCCACAGAAAATCCATAAAGGCTTGCCAGATGTATTTGTAAAAAGTCTTATTTTAACCTTGATCAAATAAACCGGCTCCATTGTGGTTGTGATGTGAGGATTACCTGTAGTATCTTTCCGACAAATAGCAAAGGTGAAAAAAATCATCAGAGGCTAAAACCCGCATCCCGGGTGGTCTGAGAAGATCCCTTGGATCTCTTAAGTTGGAAGAAGGATACACAAGATGAAAGGCTGGCAAATGAAATTATCCAGGATATGGAAATGTCCAACCAGACAAAAGATGAACCTCCTCTCTTACCACACTGGAGATCAGGACCACCCTTCCGGTACAGTCAAGAAAAGGACACTACTCAACATGACATCTGAACTCTGCTAAGTTTGAAGGTCACTGCTACCATAGGTGGTGAGTCCTAAAGGGGCTTTTCCAAGAGGAAACTTAATTTGTTGGAAGTCTGTAGAGATTCTCAGCTCACCAGGTCATGGTTGTCCCAAAGGTGTTTTGTTTCCAAGAGACAACTGGACTTCCTTGTTTTTTCTTTGAAGATGTTTCGCTTTCCTCATCCAAGAAGCTTCTTCAGCTCTGGCTGGATAGTAGGGAATGGAAGGATTTATATTCCTTGACTTTGTTGGATTCCACCTCCCCAAAAAAACGTTTTTGCTTCTCATCCAGGAAGCTTCTTCAGAAGAACTGGAGAAGAGAAGAAGCTTCTTGAATGACAAGCGAACCATTTTCAAGGGGAAAAAGAAAGTCCAATTGTCTTTTGGAAGGGTAGCTTTGGGACAACGATGACTTGGATAATTGAGAATATCTATATGTGGTGTGGATCCCCAAGTCAGAAGGTTACAAAAGAAGACTGGGCAGATGCTTTTTCAGGAGGCAACTGGACACCCTTAGAATAGTGTGGGAGTAGGAACGGATTTCCAGAGGGGGAAAAAATAGAAGATTTCGGGAACCAGGAGCACCATTCAGGTGACCCTGAGGACCCAGGCAGACCTCCAAGTGGCCTCAACGACTTCCTGAAAGGATGCAAATGACCAGCTGCCTGCAAGCAGGGGTGGGATTCTACAGGTTCTCACCTATTCGCTAGAACTGGTTGTTACCTTTCTAAGCAGTTCGGAGAACCGGTTGTTAGAAGAAATCTCCTTTTGTTTTTTCCACCCTTCTTGCATTCTTGGTAGTATGCCTAGACTTTCTTTCTCCAAAGGAGTTTTTTTTTTCCTTTGCTGGTACTTTCTTAAAGGGGAAGGGTTATTTTAAGCTTCTTACACTGCTGTTGGGAGGAAATACTCTCTTGTTGGAGTTAGCACTTTGAAGAAATAATTGAATAATGAAGCAGAGCTGCCAGGAAGAAGTATTTAATGACAAGGAATCAAGATGAGTGACATTCAGCACTCATCAGCTTCTTGACAAGCTAGAAAGATTGACATTCAAACGTGAGTTTACATACCCTTTCTGAGTTTTGGTCTAAAACTGCTGACCATTCAAAGTTACAGTGGCACTGAAAAAAGTGACTTATGACCATTTTTCACACTTATGAATGTTGCAAGCAACCCCACTATCAGGCCAGGTGAGGAGAAGCACCCCTTGATGTGAGTGACGTCGAGTTGGCCACGCCCACCCAGTCACATGATCAGCAAGCCACGGCCACCAACTAAGCCACACCCACAGAACCGGTTGTTTAAAAAAAATGAATCCCACCTCTACTTGCAAGGAGTATCAATCCTTCCATTCCCCACCTTTCATTCAGAGCTGAAGAAGCTTTTTGGATGGGAAGCGAAATGTCTTCAAAGAAAAAAAGAAAAAGCACCTTTGGGACAACCAGGACCTGGGTGACTGAGAATCTTTACAGGCTGTGGCCAGGTGCACATTTGCAATCACATCTAAACTTTCTTCATAATACTGTAGATGCCAGAACTTTCTTTGAGACCTGATAAATTTATTCTATTGGCAAATGCAGTCCCGTCTGACGTTCAGGCATAATTTACTGCGAGCCACTGTTTCTAAACCTTTGATCATTTTCACAATTGGGTTTATGGTGTGTCTGTACAACAGGCATGAATTATTATGGCGATCGTACCTGACAGCCGCTGTTATCAATCTTCATTTGATCAATTAGATGTTCCACTTATGCTAATGTGAACAGTTGTGATTAATCCCAATGTAGTTTTGTTCAAACAAAACGGGAAAAACTTCAGTGAGATGCCTATAATTCAGGTTTCCCCTTTCAGAGCGTCAGCGCATGTGGAAGGGAAGGAAGTAGATCGAGGTTATGCAATGTTTCTTCAGATCTTCGACCATGTTGGAGGGCGGATCCACTTTCCTACGTGATATTGGAAAGAATTTTACACAACAACTAATATTGGTGAAAAATCTCAGCCACCGCGAAAAATTATTCCGCGCCTAGAACGGACTGAGGCTAGCAAGCATAATATGGACTGGGCTGGACTGGAATAGACTAGATTAGATTAATAAGGAATGGAATGGAATGGAATAGGATGAAGGGAAGGGAGAATGGAATGGAATGGAATGGAATGGAATGGAATGGAATGGAATGGAATAGAATAGAATAGAATAGAATAGAATAGAATAGAATAGAATAGAATAGAATAGAATAGAAATAGGAATAGGAATAGGAATAGGAATAGGAATAGGAATAGGAAATAGAACAGCACAGAACAGAGCAATGAACAATAAAGGATTGATGGAATGGAATATGGAATGGAAAATGGAAGAAATAGAGTAGAGTAGAACAGCACAGAACAGAATAGAATAGAATTCTTTATTGGTCAAGTGTAATTAGATACACAAGGAATTTGTCTCCAGTGCATAAGCTCTCAGTGTACATACAAGCAGCAAATGATTTCAGTGAAATCAGGTTTCTTGTTATTTTTTTCTCTTCCTCCGTTGTATGTTTCAGGTAGGAAATAATTTCAGGTTTTACCTTTTTCTTAATCTACCTTTTGTTTTGTTTTTTAATCGAACACAATTTGCAAAACAATTTCATATGCTGTTCATTGTCTCAAAGTGACAGGCATTGATGCCTCCTGCTGGATCCATGGCAAAATTACAGCTTTACCTTCTTTTTTTTTTTTAAGTGGGTGGAGTGAACCAATAATTTATAACTAGAATATTATTTTTTAAAAATAGCATCTGAAGAGCTTTGTGGTATCTAGTGGTGAACGCATCAGGCTAGAGATCAGGAGACAGTTGTAGTCCTTCCTAGAGCATGAAAGCTGGCTGGGTGACTTTGGGCCCATGACCAGGAGACGGTGAGTTCTAATCCTGCCTTAGGCACAAAAGCCATGTCGGTGACTTTGGG
>NW_020769389.1:2388150-2404287 GCF_900518735.1 Pseudonaja textilis | reverse complement strand
CTTCCTTCCTTCCTTCCTTCCTTCCTTCCTTCCTTCCTTCCTTCCTTTCTTCCTTCCTTCCATCCATCCATCCACCCATCCATCCATCCATCAGAATAGAGCTAGAAGGGACCTTGGAGATCTTCTAGTCCAGCCTCTGCTCAAGCAGGAGAACCTATACCATTCCAGACAAGTGACTGCACAGTCATTTCTTAAAAACCTCCAGGGATGAAGCATCCACAACTTCTGGAGGCGAGCTGTTCCACTGGTTAATTGTTTTCACTATCGGGGAATTTCTCCTTAATTCCAGGTTGCTTCTCTCCTTGATTAGTTTCCATCCGTTGCTTCTTGTCCTGCCTTCTGGTGCTTTGGAGAATAAGTAGACACCCCCTTCTTTTTGTGGTAGCCCCATAGATGTCAGGTGCATCATTCATAGCCTTCACTCTATCTCCTGAATTTCTGAACCAAATGAAATATAGGTAATCCTCAAATTATGACCACAATGGAGCCCAACATTTATGTTGCTAAGCAAGATAGTTGTTCAGTGAGTATTGCCCCATTTGACCTTTCTTGTCACAGCTGTTGACAGCTGTGAATCCCTGCCATTGCTTCTGTATGTGTATACAGGTAGTCCTTGACTTACAACCAGAATTAGGTCCAGAATTTTTGTCACTAATTGAGGTGGTTGCTAAATGAGTTGGGCCCAAATTTATGGGGATTTTTGGGGTCAAAGTTTTGAAGCAAATCACTTGCATTTGTTAAGTACAGATAGTCCTCAATGTATGGCCAGCAAATTTCTGCTGTTAAATGAAACATTTTTTTTTCAAACTAACCTTTATTGGAAATTTAAAACATTAAAATATAAAATACAATACAGATATTTAAAATGAAAGTGTTGTCTATATTACAATCCATTTTGATAGTGCTTGCATTTCAATTGTTATTCCAGTGTGTATTTTATACTCCTAATTGTATGTATGTATGTATGTATGTATGTATGTATGTTATTCAGTTTTGCTCGGGTATTTTCCCACATCATTGTAGTTGTGCTTTTAAAGTTGTAGCAACGTTTCAGCAGAATCTCATCTGCCATCATCAGGCTTCTGCATAGTGTTCGTTTGTAAGTCAGACTTTCCCAGGCTTTTCTGTTTTAAATTTGTTGCTAGCCTACTGCTGTGCTAGAATGGTTTACATCAGATGACTCGGTCTTTACAGAGTTAATCTTTTATACTGATAATGTCCTTGGCATTCCAACACACTCTGCCTGCCAAGTCCAAAATGATAACAGGAAAAAACTACTCACTGAAGATTCCGAAAAAGACCACAAGTCACAATGAAACCTGGAAGAGAAGTAAACTTTGTCCTGTACAAAGTTTCCAGAGAAAACACACCCACTTTTATCCCCTGTGGGGTGTGTCTCAATGACTCAGCTCACTCTCTGACCCTCCCACGCCTCCTATGTTGCTGCTCACATTTCTCCCTACGACGCTGCCTAGGATCAAGCCAACATTCGTCCACTTGACTCCCTGTCAGGGGCTGCTCCGATATGCCCTCCTCCTCCTGATTAATCTCAGGCTGTTCCTCTTGGTTGTCTGATGGAACCTGAGGCATTATCAGGGAGGAAGGTCCTGGGGAGGAAGGCATTCCCAATTCCTCCTCCTCATCTTCCGAGTCCTCTTCCTCTAACAGCACAGGCTCAAGAATCGGAGCCACAACATATGTGTGTGTGTGTATATGTGTATGTATGTATGTATGTATATATATGTATGTATATGTATATGTAAAGGGAACACTTAAACAACACAGTGTAACTCCAAGTCAAGCACACTTCTGTGAAATCAAACTGTCCACTTAGGTAGCAACACTGATTGACAATCAATTTCACATGCTGTTGTGCAAATGGAATAAGACAACAGGTGGAAAGCATAGGCAGTTAGCAAGACATCCCCAATAAAGGAGTGGTTCTGCAGGTGGTGACCACAGACCACTTCTCAGTTCCTACGCTTTCTGGCTGATGGTTTGGTCACTTTTGAATGCTGGCGGTGCTTTCACTCTAGTGGTAGCATGAGACGGAGTCTACAACCCACACAAGCGGCTCAGGTAGTGCAGCTCATCCAGGATGGCACATCAATGTGAGCTGTGGCAAGAAGGTTTGCTGTGTCTGTCAGCGTAGTGTTCAGAGCATGGAGGCACTACCAGGAGACAGGCCAGTACATCAGGAGACGTGGAAGAGGCCGTAGGAGGGCAACAACCCAGCATCAGGACTGCTACCTCTGCCTTTGTGCAAGGAGGGACAGGAGGAGCACTGCCAGAGCCCTGCAAAATGTCCTCCAGTGGGCCACAAATGTGCATGTGGCTGCTCAAACGGTCAGAAACAGACTCCATGTGGGTGGTATGAGGGCCTGATGTCCATAGGTGGGGGTTGTGCTTGCAGCCCAACACCGTGCAGGATGTTTGGCATTTTCTAGAGAACACCAAGATTGGCACATTCGCCACAGGTGCTTTGTGCTCTTCACAGATAAAAGCAGGTTCACACTGAGCACATGTGACAGATGTGACAGGGTCTGGAGACACTGTGGAGAATGTTCTGCTGCCTGCAACATCCTCCAGCATGACCGGTTTGGCAGTAGGTCAGTAATGGTGTGGGTTGGCATTTCTTTAGGGGGCTGCACAGCCCTCCATGTGCTCACCAGAGGTAGCCTGACTGCCATTAGGTACTGAGATGAGATTCTCAGACCCCTTGTGAGACCATATGCTGGTGCGGTTGGCCCTGGGTTCCTCCTAATGCACGACAATGCTAGCCCTCATGTGGCTGGAGTATGTCAGCAGTTCCTGCAAGATGAAGGCATTGATGCTATGGACTGGCCCGCCCGTTCCCCAGACCTGAATCCAATTGAGCACATCTGGGACATCATATCTCGCTCCATCCACCAACATCACATTGCACCACAGACTGTCCAGGAGTTGGGGGGTGCTTTAGTCCAGGTGTGGGAGGAGATCCCTCAGGAGACCATCTGCCGCCTCATCAGGAGCATGCCCAGGCATTGTAGGGAGGTCATACAGGCACGTGGAGGCCACACACACTACTGAGCCTCATTTTGACCTGTTTTAAGGACATTACATCAAAGTTGGATCAGCCTGTAGTGTTTTTTTCCACTTTAATTTTGAGTGTAACTCCAAATCCAGACCTCCATGGGTTGCTAAATTTCATTTCCATTGATAATTTTTGTGTGATTTTGTTGTCAGCACATCAACTATGTAATGAACAAAGTACTTAATAAGAATATTTCATTCATTCAGATCTAGGATGCCTTATTTTTGTGTTCCCTTTATTTTTTTATTTTTTTATTTTATTTCTTTTCCCGTGTAAGATTAAGAGTATCTTGGTGGCATTTTGATGAGGTCCCACTCACCATCCTCAGGCTGGTGTTTTTGGCTTCATGCCAGTGCAAGCATAGATCTACATACCTGTACCCGTGAAAATCTACGAAAACAAATGGCACCAAAACCCTAGCCACTATAGAAAAACCCCAGCCACAGAATCATCAGAGAAGCCATAGAGATTGAAAAAAGACCTGAAAGCATGACTAGAAGAGATGATTCCACCAGACTGTCAATCATTTGGAAGCCTGCACTCACAAACAAAAAATCTCCACACCACAAGCCAGGCAAACACCTGGGCACAGACAGATCCCCCCTGATACCTCCAGCTCAAACACACCCCAACCAGGCACCCAGATGAAACCTAGCTTCCTAACTAATGATAGCCATCCATTTACTCTGAGCCAAGCTGCACTAAAAGCCTCCAATAAAGGAACACAACGTTGCCAGCCAATCAAGACACCAAAAGAGCCACAAAACAGACAGAAGATATTAGAACTCCTTGGGCAGTTTGAGCTTTCTGAGTTGGCGCAGAAAGAACATTATTTGTTGTGCTTTTTTGATGACGTTTTTGATGTTAGGTATCCATTTTAGGTCTTGTGTTATGATAGAACCTAGAAATGTGAAGGTCTCTGTTAGAAATGATAGTCACCTAACAGTTGGGTTGGAAATATATAAACCAGGATAGTAATTTAATACTGTATCTTTAAGAGAATGCTGAAATTGTGATTGGCTGAGGTTCCTCCAATGGCCATAAGATGGAGCCAGAAACCTGGTTTCTTTCTTCTTGCATTTCCTGGTTTTGCCATATTGCCTGATCATCGTTCTGCTCAGATTGCTGTGAGTTTTGCAACTGTTAGCAAACTCGATTTACTGAACTTTGTTTATGATACTTGACTTTGTTTTTGGATTATCCCTGGACTGATACTTACTGCTTTAACCGTGTATGATTTGGACTGTTTTTTGGACTTTGTTTACCCGTTTACTGGAAGTAAAGCCTACATTTTACTATTCAGTGTATCTGTATGCTGGTTGTTTGTTATTCAACATCACTCTCACTCCGTTTCTCTGAGTGCACTCATTCTCCTAACGGGGAATACCTCAACAGTCTCTACTCTTGATACTGTGTTGTCTAGTATTGTGAGAGGTGGTAGTATAGGAAGGTTTCTCTTAAAGTCTCCCGCCTTTTCTACAATTTCGAGTGTGTTTAGTTCCAGATTGTTCCGGTTACACCACGAGGCAAGTTGTACAACCTCCTGTCTATATGCGGATTCGTCATTGTCTCGAATGATCTTTATACCGCCTTGATAAGAATGCACTTGGAATACTGAGTCCAGTTTCAGTCACCACGATCTAAACAAAGATATTGAGACTCTGGAAAGAGTGCAGAGAAGAGCCACAAAGATTATTTGGGGGGCTGGAGGCTAAAACATACGAAGAACGATTTAGGCTCCAGTCCAGTCTTAATAAAATAAGTCCAATTTTATTTGAAAAGTAAATACATTTTTCTTCTGTGAATGAGACGGTTAAACTTTTTTCTTTCAGTTCCAGGGGCTCCATTTGTATTTCCAGGTACTGAATAAAGCAGAAAGAGGATTATTTATCTAATCATATTCTTGCTTCACACCGTTGGGCATCCGTAAACGTAGAAAACGTTTCTCACATTCCACCTTTTATTTTTTTTCCCCCGCCGGCTTAAAATAGGATGCTTTGAAAAGAGAACGATGGGATTCGGATGGGAAACAGCTGTTTCTTTTGGTTATCTATTGATTTATTTGGAGTGGGGGTTACAAAATTGCCTTTTCCTTCTCAATTTCCTGCCTTCCCAATTTCTTTTCTCTAATTTTTATTTTTTATTTTAAAGAAAAGCCCTCGAGTCTTTCAAAGTGTGTTTGTAAGAAAAAAAAGGAAGTGTGGGTGTTCCTGCAAGTTTGAACCAATCTATTTTTATCATATTATATATCCCTCCTTTAAAAAATAATAATAACCCACCACAATATGTAAAGGATGCTTGTTATTATGCGAACAGCGGTGGGGTTTCAAATCTGATGCGGCGATGATGATGATGTTTCTATAACAACTCTATGACTCACACATATATATATATTTTTGCAACAGTCTGTTTGGATCGAGGCCGAATATTTCTATAAGGTGGAGGCGAGGAGCTGCCTTTGGATCAGGGATCCCTCTTGTTCCTGCAACCAATTCTAGAAAAGTCTAGAGATTCTCTGTCATCCAGATCATGATTGTCCCAAAAGCGCTTTTTTTTTCTTTTTCACGAGGCAACTGGAAGACGTTTCCCTTCTCATCCAAGAAGCTTCTTCAGCTCTGGCTGGATGGTGGGAAATGGAAGGATTTATATTTCTTGCAGACAGCTGGTCATTTGCATCCTTTTAAAGGGTCATTGAAGCACTTGGAGGTTTAACTATGTCCTTAAGGTCACCTGAGTAGAACTCCTGGTTCGTGTAGTATGTAATTTTTCCTCTTGAAATCCATTCCCTACTTCCACACCTTTTAAAGGCTGTTAATCCCAAACTGTATAGGTAAAATTGCAGGTTACAAAAACCAGAAGCACTACTAAGATGATCCCAAGGACACAGATAAATCTTCAAGTGGCTTCAATGACCCTCTAAGAGGATGCAAATGACCCGCTGTCTGCAAGGAATATAAAACCTTCCATTTTCCACTGTTTTGTTAGAGCTGAAGAAGCTTCTTGGATGAGAAGCAAAACATCTTCAAAATTAAAAAAAAACAAGAAAGTCCAGGTGCCTCCTAAAAACAGCACCTTTTAGACAACCGTGATCTGGAGGACTGAGAATCTCTACAGACTTTTAGCTATACAAATTGGGATGAACACCCTTTGAATGGCGTGGGAATAGGAATGGATTACCAGGAAAAAAAAATGCAGACTACAGGAACCAGGAGCACCACTCAGGTGACCCTAAGGACACAGATAAACCTCCAAGTGGCCTCAATGATCCTCTAAAAGGATGCAAATGACCAGCTTTGTCTGCAAGCAGTATTAATCCTTCCATTCCCCACCTCTTGTCAGACCTGAAGAAACTTCTTGGATGAGAAGTGAAATGTCTTCAAAAAAAAAAAGAAAGAAAGAAAGAAAGCCCAGTTGCCTCCTTAAAAAAAGCACATTTGGGACAATACTAGAAAAGAAGTAGCCTTAGAACTAAGGAGAAATTTCTCGACAGTGAGAACAATTAACCAGTGGAATGGCCTCCCTCCAGAAGTCATGGATGCTCCATCACTGGAGGTTTTTAAGAAGAGATCGAACCACCGTTTGTCTGAAATGCTACAGGGCCTCCTGCTCGAGTAGGGGGTTGGACTAGAGGACCTCTAAGGTCCCTTCCAACTCTGCTACCAGCTTCTTGGGGATGGTTAAGAACCCCATTTCCTGAAACGCAGATGCCAAGAAGGAGACAGGATTGTTTCAAGACTTCAGAGCTATTTCTGTCTCAAGATGTACACCCGCAAGGTTGGAGATGACCTCATCGGTCAAGGGTTGGCCAACTGGAATGATAAACTCTTTTGAAACGGTTCCTCTTTAAACTTTCATTCCCAATTGGTAAAAATAAACCCAATTGGTAAATGTTTGACTTCTCCATTACGTAGACGTCAGCTTCTCCTCCTTTAGAGGCCCAGCAAGGACTGTTGATTTGAAGGTTACAGGTTTTAGCTGCAGTCTTAACTAGCAACAGGACTCCAAATGCCAGTGGAACAGTTGGAAAGAGAGGGGGTGCCCCTGATTTGAAGCCCCTCCCACCCCAGAATACACCCAGGAACAAGGCTGAGTAAAACAACATCAAGATGCTCAGATGAAGACCTCCAGTGTTTTAGGAATGGCATCTAAGGGACCTCTAGAAGTTCTTCAAAACCGATCATACTCCATGACAAAAACGTAAGCTCAGATTCGTTAACTTGACTATAAATGGTCCCATTTAGAGAATTTAAGTTTTTTTTAAAGAATGTGGAAATGAGTAAAACAATGTAATTGAGAAAAGAGAGAGAGAGAGAGAAAGGAAGGAAGGTGTTCAGTTCTTAATATATGAACATATCTTCTTAATAAACATACTAGTGGTCGTGTATTAGAAAATTTCATTTCTCCCCTCTCCCTCCCTTCTTAAACATTGTTTGGGGCCACATGTAATCTTTCTTTCCTTCCTTCCTCTGTCCCCTTCCCTCTCCTTCCCCTCTCCTTCCTTCCTTCCTTCCTTCCCTCCCTCCCTCCCTCCCTCCCTCCCTCCTAGAAAATAGTTTGTGGCCACATGCAATCCTTCCTTCCTCTCCCCTTCCCTCTTGTTTCCATAACCTTCCTTCCTTCCTTCCTTCTTTCCTTCCTTCCCTCCCACCTAGAAAATGTTTGGGGCCACATGCAATCCCTCCTTTTCTCCCTCCTTCCTTCTCCTCTCCCCCCCTCTCCTCCCTTCCCCTCTCATTCCGCTCTCTTTCCTTCTTTCCTTCTCTCCCTCCCTCCCAAATCATTTGTGGTCACACGCCAACATACAGAGCTCTGCAAACTTCACCACCAAATTATAACGTTAAAATTAATGACGATCACAAGGAGGCAATGATTAAGCACATGACTGGAGAGTAATCATATTAATCATAATTAAGTTTCATTAAGTTTAAGAATAACTTAATTTTTTTTTTATCCTGTTCCCATTCAGTGCTTTTTGGAATAACTTCTCGTATGACTCTGAGCTTGGAAAGTTGTACATTTTTTTGAGCTCCATGCTGAGTTTGCTCCACATAATGTGGTTAGTAGTGCTGTGGAGACCTTGGGAACACCTGAATGTGGGGGACAAATTGCTATGGAGATTAACCACAGGTTGTCCTTCACTTACCTCCATTTGTTTAGTGGCCACGCAAAGTCAGCATCTTAGCCACAATAATATACAACTGGGCTTTCCCCATTGTTTATACCATTCCCACGACACCAGAGTTTCCCAATGGTTTGTGCACCATGGACACCCTATAAATACCTTTTGTGGCTAAAGGCACCCAATGCATAACTCAAGATTTAAATCATCACATTTATAGAATTATAGAATAACAGAGTTGGAAGGAACTTTGGAGGTCTTCTAGTCCAACCCCCTGCTTAGGCAGGAAACCCTATACCGTTTCAGACAAATGGTTGTCCAAGCTCTTCTTAAAAACTTTTGGTGGTGGAGCATTCACAACTTCTGGAGTCAAGTTGTTCCACTGATTAATTGTTCTCATTGTCAGGAAATCCATAGTCCTAAGTTGCTTCTCTCCTTGATGAGTTTCCACCCGTTGCTTCTTGTCCTGCCCTCAGGTGCTTTGGAGAATAGCTTGACCCCATCTTCCTTCTGGCAACCCCTGAGATATTGGAACACTGCTATCATGTCACCCTTAGTAGTCCTTTTTTCCATCAAACTATACATACCTAGTTCTAGCAACTGTTCTTTATATGTTTTAGTCTTCTGTCCCTAATCATCTTTGTTGCTCTTCTCTGCACTCTTTCTAGAGTCCTAACATCCTTTTTTATATTGTGGTGACCAAAACTGGATGCAGGATTCCAAGTGTGGCCTTACCAAGGCATTATAAAGTGAGATTAACACTTCATGTGGTTTTGATTTCTTCAAGCCTTTGTGGACCCTGTGTAATGATATTGTGGCCCCCAGGGGTCTGTGCAGTGAGAACCACTGCACTATACTACATTGTCTCTCACATAAATTATTGCATTGTATTAATTTCATATTAGGTTCCAATTGATACATAAGAAGTCCCAGATTCCATAGAGCAGCATGACTTGATTTGGACTTGGATCACCGTTGATCAAACTTTCATAGTTCACCTGGGAATACTCAGGTCTAGCCTCATGTTGGCTGCAACCATTAATCCTTAGTAAGAGAACCTATCACTTCAACCAAATGGAGTCAGGGGTCTTTCTTTCCTAGGGACCTAGCTGGGGCAGGACTGACGATCTTGATTGAGAACTTCCTCTAAAATCTAGAATGGAAATATGGGACAGTGGGTGAGAACCAGATGGGAAAATTATGGAGCAAAGCTAAGTATAAATATCAAGGATAAGTGTTTTGGCCAGAACGGTTGGGAAGCCAACCCAGTTTGGGGAGAACAAAAAAAGAGAAACCAGTGTATTTTAATGTCCAGGGTCAGGAGGATAAAGTAGAAAGGATTTATGGCAACCTCTGGTCAGAAATGCGTTAACAGGCTCTGTCTGCAAAAATGTCCTGAAATAAGAGCTGGCAGGAAGGGGTGAAATGGTTTGTGGAATATCAGTCCTTTAGCAGCAGAGATAATGTGTTTGTTCTTGAGAAAATTCAAAGCATATGTCCCTGGAGGAGTAAGATCTAGTTCAAGGTCAAGGCCGGATGTTTGGAGCTGTCAGTTGCACCGAGCAAGCTGCTGTTGTCAGATTGTACAATAGTAGGAAGTAAGATGAGGAGATACATGGTCTCCATGCAGTCAGGGGTCTAATCCAAAACATCATCTTCCGTGACAGCTCTGGAGTTCTTTCTCCTTCTTTAACTCTTCTAATGACATTTGATCCAAAGAAGCAGTAGACTCTGATGTATTGTCAATGGTTCAGGCCTTGACCTTTGGCTTTACGTTGAGGAATGGAGCATCCTGAATTTAAGGAACTGGGAATGTCTGCTCTAATGAAAAGAAGGAGGAGGAGTGATGTGAGAGCAGTAGTCCAATATTTGAGGGTGTCAGCGTTCCAATGAAACTCCCCATTTCACCCAGCACTCGGAAACAAAATCCATCCAAGTAAGAATTTATTAAAGAAGTCATACTGGCGCATCTGGGAAAACCCGAATGTGAGAGTTCTGGGTTTTCCCTTCCCATTTGAAAATTCAAAAACCCATCCCCTGCACCTCCCAGACCATCACATGGCCCAATCAACCATCATCCCAACTGGAGACCTTCCTCCAACCCCTCCTTTGCAGGTGCAGGATGACTTGTCCTTGACTTGATGAGAAGAATGTTGTTAGGTCTAATCTTCTAGCTCTTTATGAAATCCCCCCTCCCAAATTCCCAGGCACTGAGATGTAACTTCTGAGTAAAAGATGGCTTCCAAAGCTGACAGAGGGGCTACCACAGAGAAGAAGGGGTCAATCTATTCCCCCAAAGTACCTGAAGGAAGCACAAGAAGCAATGGATGGAAACTCATCAAGGAGAGAAGCGACTTAGGACTAAGGAGACATTTCCTGACAGTGAGGACGATCAACCAGTGAAACATCTTTGACTTCAGACATTGTGGGTGCTTCATCGCTGGAGGTTTTTAAGAAGAGATTCAATAGGCATTTGTCTGGCATGGTGTAAGATTTCCTGCTTGAGTAGGAGGTTGGGTTAGAAGACTTCCAAGGTCCCTTCCAATTCTGTTGTTCTGTCATTCTGCTTCAAACACCAGACAGTGAAGATCTATCGGTGATCTCCAAATTTTAATTTGAGAAGAAGGCTTATAAACTAGCTATAGGTAGAGAGATCTGAAGTGAAAATGACTCAAAACTGGAAGTAGCTAAGGTCCACGGATGCTCTATTCAACAGGTGTCAAACTCGATCCCATCATGGGCCATATCAGTTTGTTTACCTTTGGGGGCCTGGGATGGCCTGGTCATCGTGTCCCTACTGCCCCACATTCCATTAAGTAGGATGATTTGGCTTGGACTTTGATCACCTTTGATCAAACTTGCATCTTTCATGCCGGAATACTCTGGACTAGCCTCACTTTTGCTGCAACCGTTAGTCCCTAGTAAAATAACCTATTGCTACAACCAAATGGAGTCGAGGGTCTTTCTTTCCTAGGGACCTAGCTGGGGCAGACCTGACAAAGTATCTTGATTGGGTTGGTGTGGCCTGGCCTGGGCCAGTAGGGGCTGATCCATCGCCGTTTGCAGGATGGCACTGCGGGTCAACTCTGTGGCCTACCATGGACTGATTGGGCCAGTGGACTGCATGTTTGACATGTCCGCTGTAATCTGAAGACAGCCTCACTCACAAGCCAGGATTGTCAGCTTTGCTATCTTTGCTAAACTTCATTATGTCACTACGCTGTCACAAGAGGAGGGAGTCTGTTAGGAATGTAAGTTACCTAATAGTTGGGTTGGAAAATATATAAACCAGGATAGACATTTTAATACTGTCTCTTTAAGAGAATGCTAAAACTGTAATTGGTTGTGGTTCCTCAAATGGCCGTAAAATGGAGCCAGAAACCTAGGTTGGTTTGTTCCTGTTCTGTTCTGGAGACTGTTGCCGTTCCTATTGACTGTTATTCTTGGATTTGATGTAACTCTGTTACTGAACTGGTTTTGATACTGGACTTGGTTATTTGGATTATCCCTGGACTGAAAACTGACTACTTTAACCGTGAATGACTTGGACTGCTTGTTTGGATTTTGCTTCAACGTTTATTGGAAGTAAAAAACCTACATTTTATTATATAGTGTACCTGTGTGCTAGTTGTGTGTTATTCTTCACTACTCTCACTACGTCTCCCTGTATGCGCTCATTCTCCTAATGGGGAATTACCTCAACAGAGTCAACTTATTCTCTAAAGCATCTGAAGGCATGTCAAGAAGCAATGGTTGGAAACTGATGAAGGAGATCATCAACCTAGAAAGAGTACAGAGACGAGCAACAAAGATGATTAGGGGGTTGGAGGCTAAAACATATGAAGAACTGTTGCGGGAATTGTGTATGTCTAATTTAATGAAAAGAAAGGGGTAGGGGGTGACATGATAGCAGTCTTCCAGTATTTGGGGGACTGCCATAAAGAAGAGGGGAGTCAACCTATTCTCGAAAACATGGGAAGGCAGGACAAGTAGCAATAGATGAAAAATAATCCAAGAGAGAAGCAGTGTAAAACTAAGGAGACATTTCGTGACAGTGAGGACAATTAACCAGTGGAACAGCTTGCCTCAAGAAGTTGTGGGTGTTCCATCACTGGAGGTTTTTAAGAAGAGATTGGATGGCCCTTTGCATGAAATGGTATAGGGTCTCCTGCTTAAGCAGTGGGTTGGACTAGAAGACCTCCAAGGTCCTGTTCTGTTACTCTGTTCCCGCGCTGGAATAATTGTTGAAAAAGGACCTTTGGTATCTGAGAATGCTAAATGAGAACGTGGCCTGACCATTTCAAGCATAGGTTCTGGCACCCAGCAGAATGATTCTAGTTTTCTCCCCAGGCTAATGACATTAAATTCCATCTTCATGGTGACATGCTCATTTGAGAGAAGTTGTCGCAGCCTTGATGCATATCAAATCTGTAAATAACACTCGGAGGTCAGCGTACCTTTGGGCAAAAGGCAATTAGGACACAGCTCCAAAGGTATCAGTTTTCCAATTACTGGCCAAAGATGACTGATCTTTAGGTTGGAAAGAGATTTTATCACAGGCAGCTCTTCACCATGGACTTTCTGGTTTTTCTCTGAAGACATTTAGCTTCTCATTCAAGAAGCTTCTTCAGCTCGGACTGCATGGTGGGGAATGGAAGGATTTATATTCCTTGAAGACAGCTGGTCATTTGCATCCTTTTAGAGGGTCGTTGAGGCCACTTGTAGGGCTATCTGTAGCAGTAGTGCAAATGGGTTTATCGGATGACCCTGAGGACACACAGTCAGATGAGGACACAGATAAACCTCCAACTGGCCTCATTGACTCTCTAAAAGAAGGCAAATGACCAACTGTCTGCAAGGAATATAAACCCTTCTATTCCCCACCATGCAGTCAGAGCTGAAGAAGCTTCTTGGATGAGAAGTGAAATGTCTTCAAAGAAAAACCACAAAAAAAAGCACCTTTTGGACAACTATGACCTGGATGATGGAGAATCTCCGTAGAGATTCTTCACCGGGAAGTTAGGTGATGTTGGAGAAGAGAGGAGTCGTGGTTTGAAAAGAGAGCAATAGAATTATGGGACTTGTAGTCCCTGACATTGGCTTGGGGAAGCGGTTGGTAGTAACCAAGCACGTTCTCTCCCAAATTTCAGAACGGGTTACAGAGAAGGTAGGATGGAATGGAAAAAAAAAAAGAGAGATGTCTCATTAGGTTTTGCTCGGTGTGGTGGGTTGATAGGA
The DNA here is from genome assembly GCF_900518735.1 of Pseudonaja textilis. Next base: position 2,390,857 of record NW_020769389.1, on the reverse strand, counting down.
TGTCAAACGATCAAATGTACGATCCTCGACTTATGCTCACAGTTGAGGCCAAAATCGATGTCGTTAAGTGAGATATTTGTTAAGTGAGTTTTGCCCCATTTGACGACCTCTCTTGCCTCAGTTCCTAAGTGAATCACTGCGGTTGATAAGTTATCTGGCTTCCCCGTTGACTTTGCTCTTCAGGTGGTCCCATGATTTTGGGACAAAGCAACTATCATGAATACATGCCAGCCCGTGGTAGGATTCAAATTATTTTACCACTGGTTCGGTGGGCATGACTTGGTGCGCGTGCTTTGCCTAATGCACGTGCACAGCTTTCCCCACATTATCCGAGGCCTGCAGTGCCAATCAGCTGACAGGAGAAAGAAGAGAAAAGCGCAGCGGTAGGCGGGGTGTCTGATCCTGAGCTTTTCTCTTTTTTCTTCCTCAGCTGATCATGAGAGGCTTTCTTTACTACCGTTTCGAACTGGTAGCATTCTACCACGGATGCCACTGTCAGGGTTCCAAGTACCCCCATAGCAAAAAGGAACTCTGAGGCAGATAGGTTCCTCAAAGAATAGATTTATTAGGTATGTCATGTATTAGGTATGAGGTAACGTTTTGCATCCTTCACGAGGTGCTTCCCCATGTTTGCAAAGTGAACAATAGTTGCGGCTTAAGGAGCTAATTCTTCCTTTAAAGCTTCCCTTTCTTATTTATTCACGGGGCTTGCATCGTGCCTTTTCTTCACAGAGTGTTGGATGCCGCCGTTTACTTAGTTGATTAATATATTTACTCTCCTAATGTGGGTAAAGTTAGGAAAGGGAGGACGGGGAGAGGAACATGAAAGAGAGCTTTTGCTTTGGTGTAGAATGGAAATAACCTCGTCCTTCAAAAAAGTTTTTTTTTTTTTAAAAGGAAAGAAAAATACCTTCCCTCTGTCCCCATTTCATAATATGCAGATCTTTTGAAGGCCACAAGTCTTAAGGTTGACAGGTTTGGAGAAGTTTTGTGAAGGAGATGACCAGGTGGAGCAGTAGTGGGATTCAACTTTTTTTACTACCAGTTCTGTGGGCGTGGCTTGGCGGGCATGGCTTGGTGGGCGTGGCAGGGGAAGGATAGTGTAAAATCCCATTCCCACCCCACTCCATTAACCTGCTTCCCAGCTCCGTTCTCCTGTGCAGGGCAACCAAAGAAGACCCAGCCGATCAGCCGGGACTCAGGAGGCAGAGAATAGACGGGGGCAGGGCCAGTCAGTGGTATTTGTCATTTTCTGAACTATTCAAAATTTCTGCTACTGGTTCTCCAGAACTGGTCAGAACCAGCTGAATACCACCTCTGAGGTGGAGCCTGAAGGCGGGGTCAAATGCATCATCGGTTTGCAATCCATACACAGTCACAAGAGACCAGCCCTCTGTGAATTCCATTGACTCTTATCTGGCGCCAATTTGCCTTCGCTGTTAGTCGATCAGATTCTTGCTGTATAGATAGCGTGCAGTAAACTTTTAGTGTTTTAAACTCAATTCCTGTTTCTGGTTACTTGCACCTGACAGTTAGAAATGTTATTCATGCTCTGGAAATGAAATCTATGGCAGATTAGCGGAAACTCTTTGGTCTGGTGTCGATGGGTGCCCTGTCCCCTTCTGGGAACAGGCCTTTCTCTGGAGGCTGGAGACCCAATCTCTTGGGTCTGGTTATGGTGGCCTCTTTTGTGCCCAATGCTTTGAGGTCTACCATCAGTCAGAAGTCCTTCAGTGGAACCCCTGCTTCTGGAAACGAGTACCTCAATCCTGGGATGGAGCTCCTGGCTGCTTCCTTGAGCCAGACACCCGTTCCCACACTCTGACAAGCAAGACCCCAATCTCTCCGGATGCCTCCAGACACAGCAAAGCCGAAAACGAAATGGTTGTTAAACCGGCAGCATCCCACCACTCTCCTCCCAAATTGTTGGGTGGCCCTGCACTGTTCCTGCCTTCTCTCCACTCTCCATGCTCGGGGATCAGGAGGAGGTGGTCCTTGCTCATTGCCTGAGTTCTGTCGCTCCACATGTCCACAGGGCCCTCTCTCAATCATCCTGTACCCGTTCCTCCCTGCTAACAATCTGTCCCGATCCTGAAAGGCCCTGGCTTGACTCGGCCTGCTTCTTCCCACATTCCTCTGAAACAAATGAAGCCACCCTCTCGATCTTCTTCGGCTCCAGCCTCTGCTCATTTTCCTCCACAGATTCAGGCTACGCTGAGGGGGCATAACAAAAATGGACATCAGAGGTGCCTTTAAGGAGAGGGTTTCAATGGCATTGTTGTGGCTGCCATCTTGATTTTTTTTTTTACCTCCTCATTGTGGACACCCCTTGTAGACTTCAACCAGTATCTCCATGATTTTACTCCACTATCTCAATCCCTAGGCTGCCCACAAAGATCGTAGCCCCGAAGTAATTTGAATTTCACTGCTGATCTTATATCTGTTCCTGCAATGCATTTGAGTTGTTTAAAGCAGTGGTCCTCAACCTTTTTTGTACCACGGACCGGTACAATCCACGGACCGATCCACGGACCGGTACCGGCATCAGCACACACGACCAAGGCAAGGCGAGCCGAGCAACTGGCCAGCCAGCCGTCCCCCGCTTTTCCCCGCCACCTTCAACTCCTTCTTTGCCTCTTGAAAAAAGCACCTTTAGGACATCCATGACTTGGATGACTGACAATCTCCATATACATTTACTCCCAAA
>NW_020769389.1:2365243-2382141 GCF_900518735.1 Pseudonaja textilis | reverse complement strand
CAATGTCTTTATAAATGATTTAGATGAGGGAATAGAAGGGGAGTTCATCAAATTTGCAGATGACACTAAACTGGCAGGAACAAGACTAACTACTTATCAACTGCAGTGATTCCCTTAACAACTGTGGCGGGAAAGACCATAAAATGGGCCGAAATTCACTTAACCCATGTCTCGCTTAACGTCAGGCTCTCCACTGTGGTCGTAAGTTCGAGGACTAACTGCACTATCTCCCAGTTTTAAATTAAGCTTGACACCTGCATAAATAAGGGTGTTGAAATGGAAGCCTCATCTCTGCGTTGAGAGTTTTGCTCGTAGTATTTTGAGTTCCTCCCAATTATGTAATTGCAGATTGCAAGGCATTGGTGCTCTTGTGTTACCTCAGCTCCACATGGTATTTATTAATTATAATAATTAATTTTCTATTTAACTGTCCTGGGTGCCATTGGGTGGCAGGCGGGCAAAGAATGGTTAACCAATCAATGCAAATGAGGCTCCTACAATAGTAGCGGTTGTCTACAAGAGCGAACAATAAACACACAAAAACATTCAGTCTTTAAAAGAAAAAAAAATCAAAAGGCTATTTTTTTTTTAAAAAAGAATGATGTACTTTTGTTGCCTTCCTAATTAGCATCGTGCAAGGAGGTGTTAATGAGGAACAATGAAAATTTCGGTGCTCATCCTTCCTATATTTTGCGCCTGAATGCTGAAAACGTTTCTCAATTGTGTGTTTTTGAAACCTGATGTCTGTGGTATGCACACAAAGGCTCTTCCTCCTTTTTCTTCTTCTCCTCCTTTTTCTCCTTCCTCTTCTCTTTCTCCTCCTCCTCCTCCTCCTCCTTTTTCTCCTCCTCCTCCTCCCCTCCTCCCCTCCTCCTCCTCCTTCCCTTTTTCCTCCTTCTCCTTTTCCTCCTCCTCCTCCTCATCCTTTTTTCTCCTCCTTTTTCTCTTTCCCTTTCCCTTCCTTCTCCTTTTTCTCCTCCTCCTCCTCTCCTCCTCCTCCTCCTCCTCCTCCTCCTCCTCCTCCTCCTCCTCCTTCCCTTTCCCCTCCTTCTCCTCCTTCTCCTTTCTCTCCCCCTCCTTCCCCTCCCTCACTCCTTTCCCAGATAGACAAACATTAGTTATCTTTCTTTCGAAAACCCAAGCAGAATCCTCTGTTACACAACCAATGTACATATTGGAGAAGAGGTCAAGTCAGGAACATGTACCAATTCAGTGGGGTCATAGGTTCAGTGATCGGCCTTCCATAAAAAGAAAATGGATGGCAGAGGGAACAGGGTTTATTTGTGTGTCTTAGAGAAACCTTAAGCAAGATGTTAGCTTGATCTTAGGTGACATCTTTGCCAGGGAACGTTTTCTGAGGGACAGGAGACATGGAGAGCACACCTTTACATTAAGGTAATCTATGGGAGGCTCATTTGAGTAGGGATTTGTTGCCTAGCAACAGGTATATCTTTAGGTACCTTGTGCAGTTATCACTGGTTGTGGTCTGAAGTGGATTCCTGCTGTCTCCCACCAAGGACCGAAGAAATTGGTTCAATGTCTGTGAATTCCCACAAGATTACAAGCAGCTTTAATCCTGGCCAAGCTGGACTCATCATCTTCATCTGAAAAAGAGCAGGAGGAAGAACCCATCAGAAACAAAACCAAGGGACCCAGTTCAAACCCTGATGGAGAAATCAGTTCAGGTCTTTAGATAGAATAGAGTAACAATAGAGTTGGACGGCGGCTTGGAGGTCTTCTAGTCCAGGGGTTGCCAACCTTTTGGACCTCAGGGACCACCAAACCCATACTTTTAAATCCCATGGACCAGAGACCCTAGGAAAATCCCCCCAAAAATCTACAGGGAGATTCACCACCCCGTTTTCCTACTGATCAATCATTCTTTATTTGGGATCACAGGATACCGTCTCCAACTCTGTTCTCAGCAGGGGGAGAGAGAGAGAGAGAGACTTTTGGCTTCATGCAAGGAAAACAGCAGAAGCAGCAGAAGTCTTTCTTTCTCTCCCCCAAACTCCACCAGAAATGAGTCTTTGTGAGACTTGTTGCACTGGTGCAGCTTCTCGGAGCAGGATGCCTTGCAGGGTCCCAAAGACTCATTTCAGGCAGAGTTTGGGGGAGAGAAAGATGTTTGCTGAATGTGGTAGCGTGGAAGTTTCTAAATAAAATATGGCTTCCAAAGGCGACACAAGCCTTCCCACAGAAGATTTGAACATGGAAGTGGAGTCAAAGCACCAGAGCCACGAGAAAGGAGAAAGACCAAAATTGGGAGGACCATTAACAACAAAGGACCAGGGGCCAAAACAGAGGTTCTGCAAAGTATGATCTTCTAATGGGGAGAAGGTCCTGAAGGGATAGGAAGAGGAGATTTGAGAACAGCAGTCTAGTTGATGGTCAGATAAGAGTCAGCAGAAGGACAAGTCTTCCAACATTTGAGGGGCTTTCACAGAGAAGAGGGGATCAAAACTATTCTCCAGAGCACCAGAAGGCAGGACAAGAAACAATGGATGAAAACTAAGCAAGGAGAGAAGCAACCTAGAATTAAGGAGAAATATTAATGTAATGTAATATAATTTAATAGCTGACCAGCTGCTGTAAGGCTGTAAGCCCAGGTGAATGAACCGAGGATGAGTCAGCAGGGTACTGCTGCTTTAAGAAGCTGTCTATGTGAGGGAGGCCATGTGAGAGCATCTCTCTCCTCATGTTCTCTCTCCATTGTAGTTCTCAGTGTAGAGTTGATTGATTGCCTGGTATTTGCCTAATGTGTGAATGTATGTATATAGTAGTCTTGTATATAAACTACTGTTAGAAGACAAAGCCTCTGTGTCCTGTGTTTTGCTCCTGAGTTGTCTCACAACGTAAACACTCCGACAAGAAATTTCTTGACAGAACAGCTACTCAGTGGAATGTCTTGCTTTCAAAAGTTTTGGGTGCACCAACACTGGATGTTTTTAAGAAGAGATTGGACAACCGGAAGAGGGGCTCCTTGCTTGACCAGGGGGTTGGACTAGATCTAGAAGATCTTCCAGGTCCCTTCCAGCTCTGTTATTCTCTTTTTCTGTGAAAACTCTGAGAAGCTTGGAACAAATTCTCAGTGTCCTGGGAAGCAATAATTCTCTGCCGATTAAAAAGCTCTTCTGAGATATGTGATGTGCAGCGTTACCCTTCCCGTTACAGTATGCCCTTCAAATGATATCTTGCAATAGAAAGAAAAATAAACTGGGTTGCAGTTGGAAATATCAAGGAGTGGGCTGGATCTGATTTTTTTTTTCCCTTGACATTTTCTTCTCTCAGATTGGTTCTTACAAATTTCTATTTTATGAAGTCGATTCTCCAGTTTCAAACTCTTCTTCAAATGTAGCTATCCCAGCGTAAGACAAGATGATTCTTTGGGAAATTTGAGTTGCTGTCTTCTGAACAACTCCTCCTTCTCCTCCTCCTTCACCTCCTCCTCCTTTACCTCCTCCTCTTCCTCCTCTTCCACGTCCTCCTTCTCCTCCACCTCCTCCTTCTCTTCCTCCTCCTACTCTTCCTCCTCCTCCTTCACCTCCTCCTCCTTTACCTCTTCCTCTTCCTCCTCCTCTTCCACCTCCTTCACTTCCTCCTCCTCCTCTTGCACCTCCTCCTTCTCCTCATCCTCCACCTCCTTCTCCTTCTCTTCTTCCTCCTCCTCCTCTTCCTCCTCCTCCTCCTCCACCACCACCACCACCTCTTTCTCCTTCTCTTCCTCCTCCTCTTCCCTTCTAGCTTTGATGATGCTACCTAGTTGGATAATCAAAAGTCTCCCAGCAAACGGCCAATTCAGAGAGCATCTCTTCAATTCTGCAAACTCTACTCCCTTCTAGCACTGATGATGTTGTCCAGCTGGGTCATGAAATGTCTACAAGAAAACAACCAACTACCTCCTCCTCCTCCCGCTCCCTGTTTTAGTCCCATATCTCTCTTCTTATTCTAACTCCCACCACACCAAGAGAATTTTTTTACTAATAAGAAGGCGATGGATTCTTTTCTAGGATTCTGAATTTTCTTCCAGATTTAAAAAAATATGTTTTCCTGTGAAGGGGAAGGTGCACAATCCACTTTCCCACTTCTAGAGCTATTTATTAAACTTCAGCCCATTTCCCTCCCACCAATTGACGTTCTCTTCCACAAATTTCCTTTCTGGGGGTGGCCGTCCGGGGCAAAACTGCAATTCCCAAAGATCTGTTGAAAAGCATCTTAGCAGCATTAAAAGAAAGTGGAAAAAGAACCATCCCTAATCATTCCTCACTCCCTTTCCATCTTCCTTTTTTTTTTTTTTTTTGGAATCAATTAGCCGAGGAAAAATGACAAGGCCATTTATAGAATGGAGAACCTTAAAGTTTGCAGTGGGAACACTTCTGTGCTAGTATTGTGTGTGTGTGTGTAAAGAGAGTCACACAGAATCAGAACTCCTGCATGACTCAACCACTGATCTGCCAGGAAAACTGCCTCCCACCCAGCTAATACCCAACAAACTAAACAACTGCAAAGCAGGTACTTATGTGAACAATTCAGGCAGAAAGGCGTTGAGGACAGGATGCCTTCTCAACACGCAGGGGAGAAAAAAAGAAAAAAACAAGATACAAGACCATTTATATGGCACACACCCTACCATTCATCAATCAATCAATTAATCAATCAATCAACCAATTAGATAACAACAGATAACCAGAGTTGGAAAGGACCTTGTAGGTCATCTAGTCCAACCTCCCCGCTTCCCCGCCCAAGCAGGAGACCCTACACCATTTCTGACAGATGGCAATCCAAACTCTTCTTGAAAGCCTCCACTGATGAAGCTCCCAGAACAGGCAGCTTCTGTTCCATGGGTTGATTGTTCTCACTGTCAGAAAGTTTCTCCTTATTTCCAGGCTGAATCTCTCCTTGTTCATTTTCCATCCATTATCCCTTGTCTGGCCTACAGGAGCTTTAGAAAATAGCTTGACCCCCTCCTCCTCTCCATGGCAGCCCCTCAAATATTGGAAGACCGCTATCCTGTCTTCCCTGGTCCTTCTCTTCCCTAGACTAGCCAGGCCCAGTTCCTGCAACCGTTCATCGCATGCTTGAACCTCCAGTCTCCTAACCATCCTGGTTGCTCTTGTCTGCACTTTTTCTAGAGTCTCGACATCTTTTTTATAATGTGGTGACGAAAACTGGATGCCGTACTCTAGAATAGAGCTTGGAAGTCTTCTAGCCCAGCCTCTTGGAGACTTAGAATAACTTTGTTGTCACTTTGAATCTGTGGTGGGATTCAATTTTTTTTTTTTTTTACTATCGGTTCTGTGGGCATGGGTTGGTGGGCGTGGCAGGGGAAGGATACTGCAAAATCCCCATTCCCTCCCCACCCCACTAACCTGCTTTCCAGCTCCGTTCTCCTGTGCAGGGCAACAAAAGAAGACCCAGCCGATCAGCTGGGACTCGGGAGGCAGAGAATAGATGGGGTTGTCAGGGCCAGTCAGAGGTGGGGTTTGCTGGTTCTCTGAACTACTCAGAATTTCCGCTACTGATTCTCCAGGACTGGTCAGAACCTGCTGAATACCACCTCTGCTTTGAATGTACCCTAATTGGCATATGTTAAAATGAAATTTCATTGCATACATCTCTCAAAGGGTCTCCCACCTCTAATAAACACAACACAAACATGACAAAATAAATCAATAAAAAATATTCATGGACCCACATATGTTCTATGACACTGAGAAACAAGACACTATTTTTTATTTATTTATTTATATACGTACATGGCGAGAAAAACGAATTTTGCAAGTTTACCAGACGGATGGCAATAGAGAACAAAGCTGTTAAAGGATCTGGACGTCCTGCTAGAAATACTTCGAAATCTCCTCTCAGAGGAGATCTCTGCTAAACCTCCTGTACAATTTGAGACAGATGGCTGTCCAGGCTTTTCTTAGAAACCTCCAAGTGATGAAGCAACTTCTGGTGGCAAGCTGTTCCACTGGTTAATTGTCCTCACAGTTATGAAGTTTCTCCTCAACCCCCAAGTTCTTTCTCTCCTTGATGAGTTTCCACCTATTGTTTCTTGTCCTGGCCTTTGGTGCTCTGGAGAATAATTTGACACCCCTCTTCTTTGTGGTAGCCCCTCAAATACTGGAATCCTGCTATCATGACCCCCCCTAGTCCTTCTTTTTTCCAGACTAGTCAAACCCAAATCCTGCCACCGTTCGTCATACGTTTTAGCGAACGCATATCACATCAAAAACATTTCGGAAGCTGCAGAACCCAGCTTTGCACTTCAAGATCTCTTGAAGTGTTTAGAACCACTTGATAACGCCTTGGTAAGGCCACACTTGGAATATTGGTTTTGGTCAGCACATTATAAAAAAAGATGTTGAGACTCTACAAAGAGTGCAGAGAAGGGAGCACCAAAGCGGATCGGGGAACCGGAGGCTAAAACATAAAGAATGGTTGCTGGAATTGAGGATGTCTAGTTTAATGAAAAGGACTAGGGGAAACATGATAGTTTTTGAGGGGCTGCCACAAAGAAGAGGAGGGGGGGGGTCGACCTATTTTCCAAAGGACTCAAGAGAAAAAGCAATGGATGGAAACTAATCAAGGAGAAAAGCAACCTGAAATTAAGGAGAAACTTCCTAAGAGTGAAGACAATTAACCAGTGGAATAGCTTGCAGTCAGAAATTGTAGGTGCTTCACCACTGGAGGTTTTTAAGAAGAGATTGGACAACCATTTGTCTGAAGTGGTATAGGGTCTCATACTTGAGCAGGGGGTTGGGCTAGAAGATCTCCAAGGTCCCTTTCAACTCTAGTACACTCTTAGGTCTTATTCTGTTAGATCTGTTCAACTCCAGGCAGGAGATGAGAATGACCCGAAGGCACAAACCTTCTCAATTTATTCTTTTAAATACAACAGAACCATTTTTTTTCTTCTTTTAAGTTATCCAGGGATCTTTCCTTCCTCAAATCCTGAAAATAGTTTTTCCTTTTTAGAAGCTTAATTCAATTTTACAGAGGGGAGAGTTTTTTTAAAAAACAAAGTGGCAAAGAAAGATATCCAGGTAGTTAATGGAGCAGGAAGTCACCGGTAATGAATGATAACTCAACAGAACCGAGAGAAACAGGCCAAAGGGGTCAGTCTACTGCAATGATATGAAACATAAAATCCCTTTATGGGGCCTTCAAATGCACAGGAGCAATTCTGCTTGGCCATGCTTGAGAACTTAACAATCCTCTGTCTGATAAATCCACAAGAAGGAATCAGTTCAACAGGCTGTAATGGAGTTGGGTGACTCCTCTAACACAGGGAAGAAGAAAGGTTTGCTAAATGAGAATAGAGCTGGAAAGGATCAAGCAGAAGACATTCTACCACTTCAGACAAGTGGCTGTCCAGTCTTTTCTTAAAAGCCTCCAGTGATGGAGCATCTACAACTTCTGGTGGCAAGCTCTTCCACTGGTTAATTTTTCTCTCCATGAGAAAGTTTTTCCTTAGTTTCAGGTTGCTTCTCTCTTTGCTTAGTTCATCCAATGAATGAATGAATGAATGAATGAATGAATTAGAATAGAGCTGGAAGGAACCTCAAAGATCTTCTGGTCCAAGTCCCTGCTCAAACAGGAGACCCTATACTGTTTCGGACAAGTGGTTGTCCAATCTCCTTAAAAACCTCCAGTGATGAAGCACCCACAGCTGTTCCACTGGTTGATTGTTCTCATTGTTAGGGAGTTTCTCCTTAATTCCAGTTTGGTTGTCTCCCTGATTAATTCAATGAATCAATCAGAATAGAGCTGGAAGGGCACTCAGAGGTTTAACAGATTCCTTTAACAGATAATCAGAGTTGGAAGGGACCTTGTAGGTCATCTTGTCCAATCCCCCCACCCACCCAAGCGGGAGACCCTACACCATTTCTGACAAATGGCAGTCCAATCTCTTCTTGAAAGTCTCAAATGATGGCGCTCCCACAACTTCCGAGGACAACTTCTGTTCCATTGGTTGATTGATCTTACTGTCAGAAAGTTTCTCCTTGTATTTCCAGGTTAAATCTCCCCTTGTTCAATTTCCATCCATTATTCCTTGTCTGGTCTTTGGGTGCTTTAGACAATAGCTTGACCCCTTTCTCCTCCCTGGGGCAGCCCCTCAAATATTGGAAGACTGCTATCCTGTCTCCTTGGTCCTTCTCGTCACTAGACTAGCCAGGCCCAGTCCCTGCAACTGTTCCTTGTATGTTTTAGTCTCCAGTCCCCTAATCATCCTGGTTGCTCTTCTCTGCACTTTTTCTAGAGTCTCAATGTCTTTTTTATAATGTGGTGAACAAAACTGGATGGAGTACTCTAGGTGTGGTCTTACTAAGGCTTTATAGAGTGGTATTAGTACTTCCCTTGATCTTGACTGTATCTCTCTGTTAATACAATTTAGGATTGCATTAGCTTTTTTGGCTGCTGCTGCAGACTGCTAGCTCATATTTAGCTGGTTGTCCACTAAGACTCCAAGATCCCTCTCACAGTTACTGCTATTGAGCCTGGTTTCACCCAGTCTATATGTGTACTTTGGGTTTTTCTTGCCTAAGTGTAGGACTTTATTTTTCTCTACATTGAATTTCATTTTGTTAGATATGGCCCAGTGTTCTAGTCTGTCAAGAGCCATCTGGATTTTGAACCTATCTTCTTGGGTGTTAGCTATTCCTGTCAGTTTAGTATAATCTGCAAATTTGGTAAGTTCCCCTTCTATTCCCTCATCTAAGTTGTTAATGAAGATATTGAAGAGTACTGGGCCTAAGACAGAACCTTGTGGCACCCCACTGCTTACTTCCCTCCATGTAGACTTAGACCCCTTAAGGACTACTCGTTGAGTACAGTTTGCCAGCCAGTTGCGAGTCTATCTAGTGGTGGTGCTATCTATTCCACTTTTTTCTCGCTTACTAAGAAGTAGGTTGTGGTCTACTTTGTCGAATGCCTTGCTGAAATCTAAATATATTAAGTCCACGGTATTTTGCTGGTCTACTAATTTAGTCACCGTGTTGAAGAATGAAATAAGATTAATTTGGCATGATCTGTTCTTAACAAACCCATGCTGACTGCTAGTTATTACTTTACTTGTTTCTAGATGTTGGCAGATCTGTGTTTTTATTATCTTTTCCAGTATCTTCCCAGGTATTGATGTCAGGCTGATTGGTCTATAGTTTCCTGGGTCTATTTTTTTTACCTTTTTTGAAGATGGGAACCACATCAGCTCTTTCCCAGTCCTCCGTTAGTTCCCCGGTGCTCCAGGCTTCATTTAACTTCTTTATAAACATATGAAGTAAATTTTACAATACCAGTTGTAGATTTCTCCAACATGGAGCAAACTCAAACAGAAGCAGACATGTTACAGGTCCAGAGCAGAACAGCAACTCAAGAGCTCAGAAACAGACCTCAGTTTCACTTTAGTTCAGCAGGCAAGCAAGACACACAGCAGAGGAGAGAAGCAGTCTCATTCTCAATAGACAGACTCAGAGCTTAACATAACTTCAGGGCTGCAGAGCTTAATATAGAGCCGTGCCTAGGCTACTTCTAGTTTCAGTTTCCAAACAGTCCTCATTGGCTGATTTAGTTCCTATGCCTATTCATTGGCTGACCTTGTTACCATGCTCTATTCCAGTCCATGGATATACTCTGACATGTTGTGCCATGTGTTTGCTCAGTTTGTGTCTGGGTGTTTTATCCTTGCGGCGGACAAACCATTCCCAGCCATTCAGTCAGAGCTGAAGAAGCTTCTTGGAGGAGAAGCAAAATGTCTTCAATGAAAAACCAGAAAGTCCAGTTTCCTCTTGAAAAAAAAAAGCACCTTTGGATGGCTGAGAACCTCCGTAGCTAAGATTTTTTTTGCTTTTACAGGTTCCGGAACAAAATTGTAACAAGTAAGATCAAATCAGGCGAATAATGGGAACATAGACCTAAATGTCTACAGTATCTGCCTTGAGGCACCTCTGATTAAAATAATCACATTTTACTGGTAGTTTTTCACTTACAACCGTTCTTTTATTGACCATTGAAAGTTGCATCAGCATGGGAAAAATGACTTATGACTGTTTTTCACACTTAACAACTGTTGCAGCATTCCCAGGTTCACGTGATCAAAATGCAGATGCTTTGGCAACCGATTCATAGTTATGACAGTCTCAGCATCCTAGGGTCAGGCGATCCCCCTTCGTGACCAACGGGGAAGCCAGGTTCACTTTACAACCGTTTTTCTCACTTAACAACTCCAGTGATTCATTTAGAAGCATGGCAAGAAATGGGGCAAAACTTTCTGAACAGATGTCTTGCTTAGCAACAGAAATATTGGGATCCGGTTGCAGTCGTAAGTCATACGGGCAGTGCCGTGGCATAGAGGTGGAGCTCTCGCCTCACAATCAGGAGACTGTGAGTTCAATCCTAGGTAGAGGCTGAAATTTCTCTCTCTGGCACAATGTGAATATATCTGCTGTGAACTCCACATTGGTGACAGGAAGGACATCCGGCCAGTAAACACTCAGCTCCATCCAGTCTCCCATCTCCACCCCAAATTAAAGGATTACAAGGTCGTAAAAAAGGCAGTTTTTATCTTTAAACAACTGTTGGGGTCTAGGGAAGCCAAGCCAAACCATTAGTGTTTCTCGAATACAAAGGCAAGAGTGTTTTACTACAGCTCGCTGGTCTGTTGAGAAGTAAAAAGGGATTGCCGGGAACTAGGAGTAGTTTGCCTAAAGGGAAAAAAATGAAAAAGGGCACAATGTGAATATATTTGCTGTAAACTCCGCATTGGCAACAGGAAGGGCATCTGGCCAGTAAATACTCAGCTCCATTCAGTTGCCCACATCCACGCCGATGCAAGGGACGACGGGGTCATTAAAAGACCCAAACACACACACACACACACACACACACACACACACACACACACACAAACTTGCAGTTTTAAAATGAGCCCCCCCCCCCCCCCCGCATTAATTAATTAATTAATTTTGCATGCAAATTATCTGCCGTTTCCCTCTCCGTAGACCGGAGAGGTTTTTACATCGATCAAGATCTCAAGCTAGGATTTGCTTTTAAAGCTTCAGGAACCAAATTGTTAATGGGTAAAATCAAATAAGGAAAATAATAAGAACACAGGCAGGGCTACCAAGTAATCTGCCTTGAGGCACCTCTGATTAAAATGGTCCCATTTTGCAGTATTTTTAAATACATCAATAAGAGAGAAAGACGTTTACCCTTTTTTTTCTCTCTCTCTCTTTTACGTTTCACTTGTTCAGCATCGCGGCGGGCCAATTTCTCTGGAACCAGAGCTCCCTTTTTTAATTTTTAATTCTCTCGGCAAGCTTTTCCAAGGATTGCTAGATAAATATGAGTGGGAAGAGGGGAATTTCAGGGGATTATCGGAACGATGGAAGGGATCATTCTTTGGAAGGGGAAATTTTGAGAGGAGCAAAAACTAAAAATAATAAAAAAAATCATTGAAGAACTCAATAAGTAAATCAGGAAGAAAAAAAATTGGTTTAATAAATCAATCATAAAATCTCAGCAGTACATTTCCAGGAAGCCGAAAGCCTGATTTTTACCCTTCCATCATTCTCTGCTTTTAACACCGATAAAAGAGACAGAAAGGAATATCTTTTGTTCTCGAGAAAATGCTGGATTTATTGTGTCTTTGTTTCCTGTGACAAAGGCCAAGGGGATATTTTTGCTCGTCTCTTTGGCCTCGGCTTCTTGGATGATGCCAACAGCAATTTTCACTTCAGCCAGATATTTTCATATGCTGTAGTAGAAGTCCAAAGTCTTCCTCCCAGAGCAGATGTTATTATATTCCTACCTGCCAGGAAAAGATAGAGAAGAAAAAGGAAGGAAAGCGTTAGAGCAAACATTAAAAATGAAAGATTTTAAAAAGGTTTCTGGGAACAGCTGCGCCTTCCCTGTGCATGGGTGAATCCCAGTCCAAAAGCTCACTGTAGAGGAGAAGGACAGAGCATCAGAATATTAGAATTGGAAGGGACCTTGGAGGTCTTCTAGTCCAACCCCTTGCTCAGGCAGGAAACCCCGTACTATTTCAGATAAATGTTTGTCCAATCTCTTCTTAACAACTTCCAGTGTTGGAGCATTCACAATCTTTGGAGGCAAGTTATTCCACTGGTTAATTGCCCTCACTGTTAAGATAGTTTCTCCTTAGTTCTAGGTTGCTTCTTCCCTGGATTGGTTTCCACCCATTGCTTCTTGTCCTGCCTTCAGGTGCTTTGGAGAACAGCTTTCAACTTCCTCTTCTTTGTGACAGCCCTTGAAATATTGGAATCAGAGGTGGCATTCAGCAGGTTCTGACCAGTTCTGGAGAACCGGTAGTGGACATTTTGAGTAGTTCGGAGAACCGGCAAATACCACCTCCGACTGGAGATTTTGCAGTATCCTTCCCCTGCCATGCCCACCAAGCTACGCCCACATAACCGGTAGTAAAAAAAAAATTGAATCCCGCTACTGATTGGAATACTCCTATTTTGTCACTTCTGATGTATCGTTTCATTAGACTAGACATAACCCTAACCCTAACCCATCCTTGAAGTCTTGTCTTCAGTAAGTCAGTCAATCAATCAGCCTTCCTCCCTTCCTTCAAGTTTAAACTTTCTCCCTCCATCCCTTCATCCATACAATGCTTCCTTCCTTCTTCCTTCCTTCCCTCCCTCCCTCCAATACTTACTTACTCCCTCCCTCCTTCCTGCCTAACCCTAACCCTCCATACCTTCTCTGCCCATTACTAGCAATTCCATCCTGACCGCCTCCAGGTCGACTCAGCCTTCCCTCCTTCTGAGGTGGGTAAACGAAGACCCAGATTGTTGGGGGCAATAGGCTGACTCTATAAACCACTTAGAGAGGGCTGTAAAGCACTATAAAGTGGTATATAAGTCTAGGTGCTATCGCTCTTCCTTTTCTCCTTCCTTCCTGTTTTTGAAGGCCATCTACTCAGAGACTTTTGTGCTTCCTTGGGTACTTGGTTGGCCGGTGTTGGATGAGATGGGCCAGAGGTCTACTCCAGCAGGACAATGCTGATATTCTTAAAGTTCTCTCCTGTAATATATCAGATGTCATCAGCTTAAAAAATGAGTGATTGTATGAACTTCTTGATAACTTTGCTAAACTGATAAGAGGGGCTTAGCCTTTGGTTTCTGTTTAGATGTGAAGCATCTCCTTATTTTACTTATGGAAATTAAATAAAGTATATTCTACAAATAGTTTCCAGTCACAGATAGTAATGGCCAGTTGGTGTAATGGAGCACAGAAGTACAAGATGTAGCTACTCCCACTAAGATGGGTCTAGGTAGGACAACTCGCTATGGTCACTCATCACGGCCAACTTTCTGTGGGACAACTCACGATGGCCATTTGGCCAACTTGCCACAGGACAATTTAACACCGTATTAATTATTTCATTCAGTTATTTTTATTTTTGGTGACCATGTTTGAGTCGAAATTATTGCAACTCTTGCATTTCTGGACTGACTTTCTTTGTTTTATTATTTGGCCGAGGTTCTATTGAAATCAATTTAACTTTTCCATTTGTTAAATTGTGTCCTGTGATGTGCGTTTGCCAGGGCAAGTTGGCGTGCTGAGTTGCCCAATTCCAAACTAATATGCCAATATTGATTGAATTTCTCGTTCGCTGGCTTTCTTTAGATGAGAAGATCCCATAAACACTTTTTTTTTCTTGGTTCTTTTCTATTTCTCTCTGTATTCTGAAGTTCTCTCTGCCCGTTTCACATTTTTCCCCTTGTTTGGTTTAGTCTTGAAAGGAAGTCTACCTCCGGAAGTGTCCAAAGAAGATGTCTTATGGATCCATTGATGGCGGTGGGTTTGGTAGCAGAAATACTTTTGGAGGACCATCAAGGCAAGGATATCAACCTTTAGGTAAGTTGAACCCCATGTGTTAATTATTTTTTCTTCCCTGAATTTCTTTTCTTTAAAGTCATAACTATTGTTTTAATGGGTAATAGAACTCAGACATATCCAAGTACAAAATAGACGTTGAGACTTTGGGAAAAAAAACGTGCAGAGAAGAGCAACTAAGAGGATTAGAGGCCTGGAGACTAAAACATGCGAAGAACGGCTGCAAGAATTGGGTATTCCATTCTGGTGCTTTGGAAAATAGGTTGACCTTCTTCTTTTTTGTGGCAGCCTGTCAAATATTGGGACATTTTCATGTCTCCCTTAGCCCTTCTTTTCATTAGACTCAAAACACTTAATTCCTGCAACCATTCTTCGTATGTTTTAGCCTCCAGCCCTCTAATCATTTTCGTGGCTCTTTTCTGCACTTTTTCCAGAATCCCAAATACTTTTTTCATACTTTGAGGACCAGAACAAATTGCAGTTTTACAAATGTGGTCTTACCAAGACTTTGTAAAGCGGTACGAGAACTTCACATGATCTTCAACCTATCCCTGTATTAATGCAGCCTAGGATTGCTTCTTCTGAGGAAATCCCCAAAGATGTTTTTGGATACAACTTGGCCTTGTAACCAGTCTATATTCTCGATGATGATTGTAACGATGATGTTACCCATTCAGTCACACCTGACTCTTGGCGATTCCATGGGCCAGGTCTCTCCACATCTCCCCATCTTGCTGTGATGATAGGTAGGTCACAAAAGTCACGAAAATAGGTGAAGTACGTTTAATTCCTTCATCTTGGCCTCCAAGGTCCAATTATCATTGACTGGAGAAAAAAACTCCCCCATGAACAATTGCGAAAAGGAAGAAATGCCGTTCAAACTCAAAATACATATAAAATATAAATGGAAAAAAACAACACAAAACACACTGAAGCGATTAATGAGACAAGGCAGGATAAGAGCTTGAACACGTTCACAGATATCGAAATACACACACTGGGAAGGACGCCAAACTCAGATAAGAACGGACAGACTAGAATTATTTCACGCTTTGCTTCCAGCACTAGGCCATGTGCAGATTGTCCTTTGAAAGAGTCCACCCAGCTGCAGCCCATGAAGGGGATCAGGACCCTTTCCTCCCCCATAGACCATGCCATTCACTTTTCTCCCTTATCCACTCCTCCCTGGGTGCCTTAGGATGAAGAGTGGATGGGCCTGGGTCTTCCTCTGAATTCCCAGCTGGCCTGTGCCCTTCCCCAGTTTCCTCCACAACCTGTGGAGCCACACTCCCACTCCCTGTCGGCTGTTCCTCCTCTCCCTCGGAGTCAGATTCTAACAGGG
Organism: Pseudonaja textilis; assembly: GCF_900518735.1. Next base: position 2,366,933 of record NW_020769389.1, on the reverse strand, counting down.
GCATGACACTTGCACTACTTCTTTGAGTTTTTCTATTCTCTGGCTCAAGGTGTCAGCTTTGATGGTGTCCAGCAGTTATGGTGTCCATCATGATGTCCCAAAGGTGCTTTTTTCAAGAAGCAACTGGACTTTCTGCTTGTTTGTTTTTCTTTGAAGACATTTGCTTCTCATCCAAGAAGCTTTTTCAGCCCTGACCAGGTGGTGGGGAGTAGAAGGATTTATACCCCTTGCAGACAGCTGGACATTTGCATCCTTGGTGGTTGAGGCCACCTGGAGGTTTATCTGTGTTGTATGTCCATCTGTGTCCAGGTGGCCTCAATGATTCTCTAAAAGGAAGCAAATGACCAGCTGTCTGCAAGGAGTATACATTTTTCCATTTCCCACTATCCAGTCATACCCGAAGAAGCTTCTTGGATGAGAAGCGAAACATCTTCAAATTAAAACCAGAAAGTCCAGTTGCCTCTTGAAAAAAGCACCTTTGGGACATCCATGACCTGGAATGACTGAGAATCTCCATAGATATCTCCATCATGTTCTTTGGAGGCCTGGTTTCCTCTTCCCAACATAATTGCTTGCTCCATCTCTATTGTGTGATATGACGAAAATAAGCGGGACACAGTTTTGTGAATTTTCCTTGCTAAAGTTATGCATTTCAGCACTTGATTGTTGGTCTCCTTTACTGTCCAAGGAATTTGCAGGAGCCTTCTCCAGCATCGTGTCTCAAATGAGTCAATTTTCTTCCTGTCTTGCTGTTTTAATGTCCAACTTTCACAACCCTAGATAGCTACAGGGAACCCAGAGAGAGTGGACTATATTTGGTTGCCAGGCTGATGTTCTCACTTTTCCATGTTCAGCTTCTGTTCATCATTTCTCTGTGACCCCAGTGCAATCCTCTGTTTTATTTCTGGGCTGCATGTACCGCTTTGAGTGATCTGCAATCTTAGGAAAGTGAATGAAACTATCTTTAAAATTAACTTCAACCTTGACTCTGTCATATATATATATATATATATATCCATGCTGCTCAAATTTCAGGTCACGTCCTTCTAACTCTGAGAGTCTTCTGCTTCTTTCATCCAAAACAAACCGCAAGCCGCAAAATATCATTTCAAACCAGGAAGATCCAATCCTTTCCTTCTCATCTTGTAATGCCTTATTTTTAACTTGTGGTTGTTTTTTTTTCCTTGCCCCCTGACCTAGAGATTTAGATCTGTCCTTCTGCTTCAACGGGGCATCAATTGTTGGAGAAGTACTCTCACTTTATCTATTTTCTGAGTCCATCAGACTGATGTGACACACGAATATGCTACCGTGTTTCTCCAACAATAAGGCCTCCACCAATAGGAAGGCCCAGCATGATTTCTAGGCATGAGGTGAAATTAAGCCCCGACCCCCAAATTTAGGCCTATTTAAATCATGCATTTCCCCACCATTTCTCACATCAGTCGTTAGAACTACACGAGATGAAGAGAAATGGGGGGGAAGGGCGGGGGAGGGGAGAAAACCTCCCTTTAGGAGTGCCCCGCAGGTAGCCTAGGCTAGAATATCCCAATAGCCGATAGAAGCTCCCCAAGTGCAGTCACCAGCCACTTCAGGGCGTGGCATGGCTGCCCGTGTCCCCTCGCCTTTAGGCAGTCTCTTTTGGGTGACGGAAGCTCCCCAAGTGCAGTCACCAGCCACTTCGATCGGC
>NW_020769389.1:2337781-2357086 GCF_900518735.1 Pseudonaja textilis | reverse complement strand
ATCTATCTATCTATCTATCTATCTATCTATCTATCTATCTATCTCCAAGAAGAAAACCCGATTTAAATGCAGAAATGCCACATCATCTTTGTCTTTTATAGATGAGACAACTTCATAATTCATAAGCAATGTTTGCTCATCGCTTAGTTTAAATTTTCATGTTGCTTTTCTAGTATTTAGAACGTAAATCATTTTTACGGTGGTTTATAAACTCGTGCAAGGGGGAGGTGGGATTCGGGAAAAATCGCCGCATTAAAAATAAGTAGATGTGGAATGAAATGAAGAGTTATTGTTCGTGCAGCCTGTCTGAGGGGGTCCCATCCATTTCCCCCCCCTCAGAGAAAAGCTGCTGGGAAATTTAAAAACTTTCTTGATGGGATTTTCTTCTGAGCGGAAAGGGATTGGATGACAATAAATGGCAGCCTTCTCCAGGGGTTGCTATTTTTACGCGGTCCCATAAATTCATTTAAGATGTGCCCAGTCAGAAAACAAAAGGGAAGACAGCTGCAATTTTTACTGTTTGAAAAAAAAATAAAGAATGTAACAACTACCCAAGAACTCGATTAGGAATTCAGGACAATTTAAAAATCCTGAAGGGGTTGCGTGAAGGGGCTTTCTTGGAAACTGCAGTACATTATACAGAGGGACTGACATTAATGATAATTCATTTAACTAACCAGAGATTTTTTGCTGCTGCTGCTCCTTCTCCTCCTCCTCTTCCTCCTCCTCCTCCTCCTCCCCTTCTTCTCCCCTTCCCCTCCTCTTCCTCTTCTTCCTCTTCCCCTCTTCCTCTTCTCTTCAAACCCCTAATACTGATGATTTTACCAAGTGGGATCGTGAAATGTCTGCAAGAAAACAACTAAACTCAGAGAGCACCAAGGAGCCCACAGTCATCGTCTTCCTCCTCCACTTCCTCCATATGGCATTTACTTTTTACCATTTACTTTTTGTTGTTGTTATTGTTATTCTTATTTATTATTCCTTTGCGGTTAGAAGGATCCCATCTCAGCCCTCAATTTGCTTCCTTCCTGGTTTCTCTAAAAATAGGCCCATCATTAACACGGAAGAGGTTGTATCTAGAAGAGCTTTTCTCAAGTGTCACCAGAGATACAAGGAATTGGACTCAGAGGTCATCAAACTGAGAGGGGGCTGATTGGAATAAGTTGGATAACATCCAGGAATTTTGATCCGGCCGCTCAAAACACGGCAAAGTCTGCATCCAACCCATTGCTTTCCAACAGAATTAGTTCACACATGCTGCTGGCCTTGTCATCTAGCGCGGTGTGAACAGGAATTTATGCATATTGGAGTTAGCTTTTTCATTTTTCTCCCTTTAGGCAAAATACTCCTAGCTCCCGGCAATTCCTTTTTACTTCTCAACAGACCAGCGAGCTGTAGTAAAACTCTCTTGCCTTTGTATTCGAGAAACACTAATTGTTTGGCTTGGCTTCCCTAGACCCCAACAGTTGTTTAAAGATAAAAAACTGCCTTTTTATGACCTTGTAGTCCTTTAATTTGGGGTGGAGATGGGAGACTGGATGGAGCTGAGTGTTTACTGGCCGGATGTCCTTCCTGTCACCAATGTGGAGTTCACAGCAGATATATTCACATTGTGCCAGAGAGAGAAATTTCAGCCTCTACTTAGGATTGAACTCACAGCCTCCTGATTGTGAGGCGAGAGCTCTACCTCTAGGCCACGGCTCCACCTTTAAGACTTACGACTGCAACTGGGCCCCAATATTTCTGTTGCTAAGCAAGACTTCTGTTCAGCATGTTTTGCCCCGCCCCGTTTCTTGCCACGCTTCTTAAGTGAATCCCTGCAGTTGTTAAGTGGGGAAAACGGTCATAAAGTGAACCCGGCTACCCCATTGGCCGTGAAAGGGGTTTGCCTGACTCTGGGATGCTGCGATGGAACTGAGTGTTTACTGGCCGGATGTCCTTCCTGACACCTAAGCAAACTTCACAGCAGATTTTTATTTTTCTTTGTGCCTCAGGAAAGAAACACCTGCCCCTACCTAGGATTGAACTCTCAACCTTCCTAGTGGGAGGCAAGCGTCTTCACCACCAGGCAAACATGCCACTCAGTTTGTTTAAAGATATGCATCCTAAAACCGCAGGGATTGGAAGAGAATTGGGGAGGTCATCTAGCCCAGCCTCGTCCTTGGTGCAGGAGCAACTAGAATATCTCACTACTTCATGAGACAAATTCTTCCACTCGTTAAGTGACAGGAATCCAGGGCCTTGCATCTGTAGGCATGAGTCTGGTTCTGAGGGGGAGATTGAGCAGCTGACAGGGAGTGGGAGTGTGGTCCAATGGCTGTGGAAGAAACGGGAGAAGAGCACAGTCCGGCTGGGCATTCAGAGGAAGACCCAGGGCCATCCCCTCTTCATCCTAGGGCACGCAGGGAGGAACGGAGAAGGGAGCAACATGGCTTATGGGAGAGAAAAAGGCCCTGATCCCTTTCATTAGTTGCAGCTGGGAGAACAGGATATGACAGCCCCTTGCTGGAAGCAAAGCATGCATTATCTTTGTCGAGGCTTATCTGGGTTTTGGTGCCCTCCCAACTGTGATTGTTGCGTTATCTTGTGAAAGTCTGCAATTTATTATCCTGGCCTGCCGTGTTAATTACTTCAGGGTGGTTTGTGTTGGTTTTTTAAAATTTTTAATTATCTTTACTTTGGGTTCGGATTACATTTACTCCCTTCGTCGACTGTTTTTGGAAGAGTTTGATATCCAGCCGAGGATAATTGGACTCTGGGGCCCAAGTTGGAGGCATTAAAGGGAATTTATTCTACTTTTGTGACTTTGTTATTTCTGTGTCACGCCCCGGGTCATCAGACATTAAGAAGGTGTAACCATGCTCCTGAGCGGTGGTGGGAAAGGAACACAGGTGACCTTGTGGTCCATCCTAAGAGAACAACAGCATTGGAATGGATCTTGGAAGTCCTGGAGTCTGTGATGTCCCAGGACACGGCACAGAGATAACACAAGCAGCTGGCAGTTCAAACCGTCCCTTTATTGCTCTAAAGTTCCCCAAACGCTCTTACGTTTCTGGCAAGTCCCTGAGCAAAGTGATGACAAACCCGCACATGTACCTCAAGCAGCCTCTTGCTTCAAATAGTCCAGCCTAGTGCTGTGTGCACCAAGGCTGCACAGCAATAAATCCAGCAGGGCAAATCTAGGAGTTCAGGAAGCAAAGGATCCAGGTGATTAGTCCAGAAAGCCAGAAAGAACGCAGTGACTCTTGGAAAGTTCAAACGTCGGCACTCAACACTTCAGGGACTCAGCGTTTGTTCCTGACAAATGCCCTTCCCCACAGTGGCTCCTTAGGCTTCATTCCCTAGGTGTGCCTTGTGAAGAGGAGCGGGGCGCTCTCCTCCTGAGTAGTTGGGTCAGCCTGTGCTGTTCCCACCTTTTCTTGACCTCCAGCACCCTGGCAGGGTGGGGTTTTTTGCCTTCCCCGAGCTCTGGAGGCTTTCCTTGAATCTCCGTGAGGGCAGAAAATGGCCTCCCCGAGCTCTGGAGGCTTTCCTTGAACCTCCGTGAGGGCAGAAAATGGCCTCCCCGGGCTCTGGAGCCTTTCCTTGAACCTCCGTGAGGGCAGAAAATGGCCTCCCCGGGCTCTGGAGGCTTTCCTTGAACCTCTGCGAGGGCAGAAAATGGCCTCCCCGGGGCTCTGGAGGCTTTCTTTGAACCTCCGCGAGGGCAGAAAATGGCCTCCCCGGGCTCTGGAGGCTTTCCTTGAACTTCCGCGAGGGCAGAAAATGGCCTCCCCGGGCTCTGGAGGCTTTCCGGAAGTGGGAAACAGGCCCATTTCCAGCCTTGCTACGAACTTCTGGGAGGTCCCTGAGCCTCTGTGCGCCCTGCACATACCAGCATCCAAAACAGGCTGCATAGGGACTCCTGGGAGGGGTAGGGTGGGATAGGAGGGGCTAGCCAGGATGTGGGATTTGGGGGTTCTCTGAACTGCACAGAATCTTAGATAGGGGCTCTCCTGAACCCCCGCGAATCCTCAGCAGCCTCCCTCCCTCCCTCTTTCCCTCCCCCCTTCCTTCTCTCGTACGTTATTTCCAAAATCTCCCTTTCTCCTCCACGTTCTACTCTTGTCTTATTTGGGGACGAGGGCAGTCATATTGGTTTACAGGGCTATAAAAATGTTTTTATGGCTTGGAACTAGCATATTTATTATGTCTCTCCTCACACTTTCTCTTCACCCCCGTTCCCTGCCTGTAAGTAAGACACTCAAACTGTTCCATTAATCTCCATGTGATTGGGAAACCGTGAAAGGGACGTCTTTCTTGAGAGAAACACAGGGTTTACTGCCCCCTTTCTGAGAATTAAAATATGCCAGGGGCGCGAAGCTAGGAGCATCGTACCATGAGCAGTACATGTAGTCCTTGACTTATTTTTTTTTAAAAAAATGTTTATACATTTTCTCTTTACATACATGTGTGAACAGTATACTGTCTGGATCGATTTGCTTACATAATAATACTTTTGCAGTTCCTAATTAATTTCTACCTCTGTTGTTCAACCATTCTTAAAACAAATCCCATGTTTGAAAATATTCTATATTCTATAACAGTCTTCTATTTCTTTTCTTTTTATTGTCAGTCTCTCCCTTTCTGCACAGGTGGCACGCAGAGCCATTTGTGCCGGCATGCAAGCTGCAGGGAAACTTAGCTCACTGCGCATGTGCGTGCCTCACAGCTGATTTTTGGCCAATTTGAGGCCTTTCTCGGCCTCCCAAAGGCTTGAGGAAGGCCTTTGCAGGCTTCAACAAGCTTCATAGGCCGAAAACTAGCCCCGTTTCGTCACTGCCAGTATTTCCGAAAAAACAGGAAGTGATGAAACGGGGCTAGTTTTCGACCTGCAAAGCCTGCAGAAGCCTTCCTCAAGCCTCTGGGAGACCTCAAACTGGCGAAAAATCAGCTGTGAGGTGCAGTGCAGTTAAGGGGGCAGCAGAGTGAATTGTGCACGCATGCGTAGGGGGTTTGTGTGGGGGGGTGCACATTGCCTTCTAGGTGCTGGCATGCTAGTGCGAGTGTGCAAGTGTGGGCCCAATTTTTGGCACAGGAGCCCAAAAAGGCTAGCCACCAGTGGTCTAATATATATATATTTATTACATCTTCTTATGTAGATGTTTCCTCATTTTTTTCCAGTGCTGGGCAAATACAATTCTTGCTGCTGTCAAACATACAGTATTAAATATATATTCCCTTTATCGTGCTTTTCTGGTACTATACGTAACAAAAACATTTCTGTCTGGTAATCTATAGGCTGCTTTAACATTTTTTCTAACCCTGTAGTCCTCGACTTATATCCATCATCGAGTCCAACATTTCTGTTGCTAAGCGAGATGGTTGCTCCGTTAATTCTGCCCCATTTTATCTTGCTATGGTTGCTACATGAATCACTGCAGTTGTTAAGTGAGGAACACAGACGCTTAACGAATCTGGCTCCTCTCCATTGATTTTGCTTGTTCGACGCTGGCAAAAGGAGAAATCGTGTGAACCTCCTGGGACAGTGCAAACCGTCGTAAATATGAGTCAAATTGCCAAACGCTGAATTTTGATCACATGAGCCTGGGGATGCAGTAATTTGTTGTAACTCCGGAAAAATTGTCCCTTTTTTTCAGTGCTGTTCATGAAATGGTCGCTACATGAATGGTTGTAAGTCAAGGACTTACCTGTATTCCCAGAGCCACGTGGTCCCAGAATTTTCCCTGAGTATTTCTGTGCCCATTGCTGGATACATTCTTTTTTTTTTTTTTCTTGCATGGAAAGAAATTCTCAATACAGTTCTAGACACCGTCAACAAAGTCGAGTGTGCCCCAAAAGGGTTGGATTAGAAGACGTCCAAGGTTCCTGAAGGGACGCGATGCCTCAGTGGCTAAGATGCTGAGCTTGTCGATCAGAAAGGTCGGCAGTTCGGTGGTTCGAATCCCTAGCACTGCGTAACGGAGTGAGCTCCCATTACTGGTCCCAGTTTCTGCCAACCTAGCAGTTCAAAAGCACATAAAAATGCAAGTAGAAAAATAGGCACCATCTTTGGTGGGAAGATAACAGGGCTCCGTGCGCCTTCAGCGTTTAGTCTTGCCGGCCACATGACCACGGAGACGTCTTCGGACAGCGCTGGCTCTTTGGCTTTGTAACAGAGATGAGCACCGCCCCCTAGAGCCGGAAACGACTAGCATGTAGGTGCGAGGAGTGAAACCTTTACCTTTACCTAAGGTCCCTTCCGATTCTGTTATTCTGAAATAATAATGAAAATAGTAAACCCAACAAGACAGACACAGACTTTAGAGATTAATTAGGACTGCAGAAAAAAAAAATACTACCAACCTGCCTTCAATGGAGGACCTGTATCCTGCACGAGTCAAAAAGAGGGCTGTGAAAATATTGACAGACCCCTCACATCCCGGACATAAACTGTTTCAACTGCTACCTTCAAAACGACGCTATAGAGCCCTGCACACCAGAACAACTAGACACAAGGACAGATTTTTCCTCTGAATGCCATCACTCTGCTAAACAAATAATTCCCTCAACACTGTCCAACTATTTACAAAGTCTGCACTACTATTACTGTTAATCTTCTCATCACTCCTTATCACCCATCCCCTCTCACTTGTGACTGTATGATTGTAACTTTGTCATTTGTATCCTTAGAATTTATATTGACTGTTTCCTAGTATGACTTGATTGCTTATTGTACCCTATGACTTTTATTAAGTATTGTACCTGACGATTCTTGACTCTTGACAAATGTATCTTTTCTTTTATGTAGACTGAGAACATTTGCACCAAGACAAATTCCTTGTGTGTCCAATCACACTTGGCCAATAAATAATTCTATTCTAAACGACGTTCTACAAGTATATACAAGGTGTATTACTTATATATACACGTTGAGCTTTGCTCTCCAAAACAAGAAAAAAATAATTTTTCCTAGTTTTCTTTTATCCATACGTTCTTTTTATCCTTGTCTTTTTTTATAAAAGTTTTTTATTTTTTTAAAGACAAACACTAAGAAACACAAATATAAAACATCAACATCCAGGTGAAACTCGAAAAATTAGAATATAGTGCCAAAGTTCATTTATTTCAGTAATGCAACTTAAAAGGTGAAACTAATATATGAGATAGACGCATTGCATGCAAAGCAAGATAGTTCAAGCCGTGATGTGTCATAATTGAGATGATTATGGCTTACAGCTCATGAAAACCCCAAATCCACAGTCTCAGAAAATCAGAATATTAGAATATTACATATTACATCAATAAAACTAGGATTGTACACAGAACAATATCGAACCTCTGAAAAGTATATGTGTGCATATGTACTCAATGCTTGGTTTGGGCCCCTTTTGCAGCAATTACTGCCTCAATGCAGCGTGGTATGGAAGCTATCAGCCTGTGGCACTGCTGAGGTGCTATGGAAGACCAGGATGCTTCAATAGAGGCCTTTAGCTCTTCTGCATTGTTCGGTCTCATCATCTCTCATCTTTCTCTTGGCAATGCCCCATAGATTCTCTGTGGGGTTCAGGTCAGGTGAGTTTGCTAGCCAATCAAGCACAGTAATCCCATGGTCATTGAACCAGGTTTTGGTGCTTTTGGCAGTGTGGGCAGGTGGCAAATCCTGCTGGAAAATGAAGTCAGCATCCCCGTAAAGCTCGTCTGCGGAAGGAAGCATGAAGTGCTCCAAAATCTCCTCGTAGACAGCTGCGTTGACCCTGGACTTAATGAAGCACAGTGGACCAACACCAGCAGATGACATGGCTCCCCAAATCAACACAGACTGTGGAAACTTTACACTGGACGTCAAGCATCTTGCAGTGTGTGCCTCTCCATTCTTCCTCCAGACTCTGGGTCCTTGGTTTCCAAATGAGATGCAAAAGTTGCTCTCATCAGGAAAGAGGACTGTGGACCACTGAGCAACAGACCAGGTCTGTTTTTCTTTAGCCCAGGTAAGACGCTTCTGACATTTGTTGTTCAGGAGCGGCTTGACAAGAGGAATACGACATTTGAAGCCCATGTCCAGGATCCGTCTGTGTGTGGTGGCTCTTGATGCACTGACTCCAGCCTCAGTCTAGTCCTTGTGAAAGTCCCCAACACTTTTGAATGGCCTTTTCCTGACAATCCTCTCCAGGCTGCAGTCATCCCTGCTGCTTGTGCACCTTTTTCTTCCACACTTTTCCCTTCCACATAACTTTCTATTAATGTGCTTTGATACAGCACTTTGAGAACATCCAAATTCTTTTGCAATTACCTTTTGAGGCTTTCCCTCCTTATGGAGGGTGTCAGTGATGGTTTTCTGCACAACTGTCAGGTCAGCAGACTTTCCCATGATTGTGATTCCTACTGAACCAGACTGAGAGACCATTTAAAGGCTCAGGAACCCTTTGCAGCTAATTATGGCTTAATTAGCTGATTAGAGTGGGACACTTTGAGCCTAGCATGTTGAACCTTTTCCCAATATTCTAATTTCCTGAGATTGTGGATTTGGGGTTTTCATGAGCTGTAACCCATAATCATCTCAATTATGACACATCACGGCTTGAATTATCTTGCTTTGCATGTAATGAGTCTATCTCATATATTAGTTTCACCTTTTAAGTTGCATTACTGAAATAAATGAACTTTTGCACAATATTCTGATTTTTCGAGTTTCACCTGTAAAACCATCTTCCAAAAAAAATGCGTGTTGGTTGATACATTTCTTTTGTGCAATGTCATAATATCAACAGTCTTCCCCTTCCAAACATATATTCATATTACATACATCAATTATACATATTATATTGTTTTATATTATTATTATTACTATATCATTATTAGACTCAACTACAAATTCACCTAAGTCTTATCGAGCAAATCTTAGTTTTAACAAATCAGAAAACATACAAGTCACTTTTTATCCTTGTCTTCTCCCAATGGAGTGATTTTTTTTTTCCTGCCACTTTTCAGCGCAAGTGAGAAGTAGGGGGAAAAAAATTGGAGCTATTTTTCTTGCTGTGCAAGGAACCTTGGCTACAAATAGCACCGAGACTGCCTCACCTTCAGTGTGTATGGTTGTGATCTCTTGTTGCAATCAAGATGTTTGCTGAGCAATATGGAGTTTTATCACAACGCACTTTGCTCGGGTGTCAGTCACACAACCGAGTTGCCACATGGTAATTGTTCTTGCTCTCCTCCAGGAACTCAATTCGAGTCGTGTTGAAGGTTTAAAACTCAGGTAGGGAGGTCTCGGAAAGCAGAAACCTTGTAGAATTACTGTACTTGTGTCTCTGCGGTAAGTTTGCCCATATTCTGATCATCCAGGGAAAGTCAATTGAGAAAGACAGGCTATTTGGTTTGGAAGCAAAACCTCAATGTATATTTCTTTTCTAAAATACAAGTAGTCCTCGACTTACAATAGTTTATTTGGTGACCGTTACGACGGCACTGAAAAATGTTATTTTAGTGACTTACGACTGTTTTTTCATGCTTATGACCCCGTGTAGCATCCCCGTGGCCCCGTGATAAAAAAGTAGCCCTCGTGTCACGACCGTGAAGTCGTGATGGTTGTTAAGCAAGGAGTTTGTGTAATTGTCTTGCTTAATCAAAGAGAGGAGAGGGGAAAGTAGAAAGGAGAGGAGAGGAGAGGAGAAGAGAGAGGAGAAGAGAGGAGAGGGAGAAGGGAGAAGGGAGGATGAAGGTGAGGAGGGAAGAGGAGAGGAGAAAGGAGATAGGAGAGGAGAAGGAAAGGCAGAGAGGGGAAGAAAGGAGAGGGGAAGAGAAAAAAGGAGAAGAGAGGGAGGAGAGGAAGGGAGGAGAGGAGAGGAGAAGGGAAGGTAGAAAGGAGAGGAGAGGAAAGAAGCGAGGAGGGAGAGAGGAGGGAAAGGGAGGATGAAGGTGAGGAGAGAGGAAGGAAGAGAGGATGAAGGAGAGGTGGGGAGAGGAGAGAGGAAGGGAGGAGAGGAGTGGGGACAGCGTAGAAAGCAGAGAGGGTGGGGAAGGAGGAGGACGTCCTTGGTACTCTCCAAGTTTGCTTCTTTTTTGCAGACATTTCATTACCCAACTAGGCTATATCATCAGTGCTGTGATATTCCCTAGTTTGACAATGAGACATCTGCAAGGAAACCACCCGGGGCTCAGGGAGCGTTAAAGACTCCCAGAAACTCCTATTTCCCACTAAACTGGGTTTCCTTAATTGAAAAGAAAAATGGGATTGTTTGAAGCATCCCACTGAATCCTCTCGTGTGCAAATTACGACGGGAATCATGTCATCCCCTGACAAGCCCCATCCAACGGAGGTTCGGGAGAAGACATTTTCTATACGCATCCCTTCTCCATCTCGCCGCTCCACTTTTGATGTTCCTCTGTTATTGATTTAAAAAATGCTGGGTAGTTCTTCATTTGTAAAGCCAGTTGAGCGAAACCGGTTCCCTAAATTAGAAACTGCTTATAACGCGGAGCTGGGATTAGTTTAACGGCTCTTCGCCGGAAACTTCCCAACGAAACAAAATGGTTGTGAACAAAATCGTCCGAATGTGTTAATCTCTGGCTGACATCTTCCCTGATCAGAAGGCAATTTTTACCGAATCTGGTTAAAAGCCTAATAAACCGACATTGAATTCTCCCAAAGTGCGCGCTGTTCGAAACATTTCGGTTGGGTATAAATCTTTTTTTTAACTCCCCTTTAATTTTTTTTTTTTCCTGGATGATTCTCCCAAAGTGCATAGGTTTTAACTTCCAAGTTTTTTAATGCATGTTTTCTGGCTGCGAGGTATTTAAAATTGGATTTGGTTTTAACTGCCTTATTAAATTTCACTTGCGTAAATTCCAAGGTTTTTTTAAAAATAAGTTGGCTGGTACTGCACATTTTACAGTAAGACGGTTTTGAAATATGTGCACCAGGAAGGCCGTTAAGGAATATGGTAAATGGGTAGATAGTAATATCTTTGGACACACAGAGATACGCACGCAAAACATTTTAAAAGTTGGTGTGTATGTGTGTGTGAGAGAGAGGGGGGGAAGGGGAGGGAGAGACAGAGAGAGAGAGAGAGAGAGAGTGACACACACACACACACACACACACACAGAGAGAGAGAGAGAGAGAGAGAGAGAGAGAGAAAGGTGGTATCAAAAGGCAATTGGATTTCATTGATTTTTTTGAAAGACGTGTCACTTCTCATCCAAGAAGCTTCCTCATTTCTAACTACTGGTAATTGGTGGTTAGAACTGAAGAATCTTCTTAGGGGAGAAGTGACATGACTTCAATATATATATTTTTTTAAAGTCCAATTGCAGTTTTTGAAAGCACCTTTGGGGCAACCATGACCTGTATCACGGAGAACCTTCATAGACAATACGAGAGCCACTTCATCCTTGGTCATCATGGGTGTGAGGGATCCTTGGTGCTCTCTGAGGTTGGTTGTTTTTTTGCAGATGTTCATTATCCAAACTAAGCAGCACCAACCCAAGCTCATAATAACCAAGGACCCCACAGATCATCATCTTCTCCAGCTCTTCAGATGTTCCTCATACTACATGGTAGACCTTCAAACATGCACCTCAGGCCTCCATATCTCCCCTTCAATGACATCGACAAATCTACCAGTTCGAAACTTTATAGGAAGAAGGTTAATGCATTTCAAGTTTTTTTTTTTTTTTGAAATTTTGGTTAAACTGAACAGTGGGCAAAACTCTTTGTATTTTAATGCTATTAAAACTGTATTTTTCTTTCATCCTGAAAAAGTTGTGGAAAACTTTTCATTCAGTTAAATGACTCTTTATCTCTCTAACTTTCTTTCTTTCTTTTTCAAACCCTCTTAATTTTTTTTATTTCCGCTTAGTTCTCCATATTTCCATATTCTTAGACTCGAGCTGTCTTGTTTTTTTTTTTTAAAAAAAAACTTGCTCCATAATCTTACATTAGCTGGGTCCATAAAAGACCCATTTCCTGCCCGGTTCCCGTCTAAATTGTAAAATATGAGCAGGACAGAAACGACCGGCTGAAAATTAGGGACAGTTGCTTTGTTCTTTCTGCTCCACTGTTTATTAATGAGCCGTCTAAATAAGGAAACAAAAGGCAAATGAAAACAAGTTAATTAAAAAAAAAATACATAATGTCAGGGAAGGCTTGATTAAAACCTTGATTGCAAGCTGGAACAAGCTTTTCTATTTCTGCTGATTTTGCAATCATAAATCACGGCTAAACTTCCTGCCCGGAAAGGTGAAAATAGTTTTTTTTGACAGTTTGTCCTTCAATCCAAAAAAAAAAAAAAAAAACCCTCAGAGAGGATGGTGAAAGAAGTTTGGAAAGTTGAAGGTACTAGGAATTTAGAATAGAATAGAATAGAATAGAATAGAATAGAATAGAATAGAATAGAATAGAATAGAATGGCTCTTGGAGGTCTTCTAGTCCAGCCCCCTACTCAAGCAGGAGAACCTATATCATTTCAGATAAGCGACTGCCTAGTTTCTTCTTAAAAACCTCCATGATGTCTGAAGTCAAAGCATTTCCACTGGTTTATTGTCCTCCCTCTAAGGAAATTTCTCCTTAATTCCAGGTTGCTTCTCCTCTTGATTAATTTCCATCTGTTACTTCTCATTTTGCCCTCTGGTGCTTTAGAGAATAATTTGACTCCCTCTTCTTTGTGGCAGCCCCTCAAATACTGGAATACTACTATCATGTCACCCTCAATTCTTCTTTTCTTTAGACTAGCCAAACCAAAATCCTGCAGCCATTCTTCATATATTTTAGTCTCCAGGCCTTTGATCACCTGAGTTACTCTTCTTTGAACTTTTCCCAAACTCTCAGCATCTCTTTTTATAGTATGGTGACCAAAATCGGTTGCAGGAATCCAGGTGTGGTTCTTACTAGGGTTTTACAAAGCGGTACTAATACTTCACATGATCTTGATTTTGTGCCTCTGTTTCTACAAACCAAGGATTTTATTAGGGGTTTTTTTTGGTTGCTGTTGCACACCGCTGGCTCATATGTAAGTGATCATCCACTAAGACTCCAAGGTCCCTCTCACAGTTACTGTTTTTGAGCCAGGTCTCACCTAATCTTTACATATTTGATTTTTCCTGTCTAAATGTAAAACCTTGCTTGTCTCCATATTAAATTTCATTTTGTCGGATAGGGCCCATTGTTCAAGTGTGCCAATATCTGTTTTGGATCCTGAGCTTGTCTTCTGGGCTGTTGGCTGCTCCTGCCGGTTTAGTGTCATTTGCAAATTTGATGAGTTCCCCTTCTACTCCCTCATCTAAGTCATTTATGAAAAGAAGGACTGAGGGAGGCATGATAGCAGTGTTCCAATCTCTCAGGGGCTGCCCCAAAGAAGAGGGAGTCAAGCTATTCTCCGAAGCACCTGAAGGCAGGACAAGAAGCAACGGGTGGAATCTGATCAAGGAGAGAAGCAACCTAGAGCTAAGGAGAAATTTCCTGATAGACCAATTAATCTGTAACCCCGGTAGGTGAGCTTATATTTTTGTTCTTGTAAAAATTAGGAACACACAAAGCACTCTCAGATCCCACCGAGGTAAGAAAATTACAAACAACAACAACAACAAGAAGTACAGAGAATATTTCTAAATGACTGCATATTATCTGATGACCCAGGGCGTGGCACAAAAGTAACAAAGTCACAAAAATAGGTAAAGTCGCTTTAATTCCTCAGATAAGTCTTGACAAACCAGAATAATTTCATGCTTTGCTTCCAGCAACTTGGCCATGCGCAGTTTGCCCTTTTAAACAGTCTTCCCAGCTGCAGCCCATGAAGGGGATCAGGGCCATTTTCTCCCCCATAACCCACATAATTCATGTTGTTCCCTTCTCCATTCCTCCCCGCATACCCTAGGTTGAAGAGGAGGTGGCCCTGGGTCTTCCCCTGAAGGCCCAACCAGACTGTGTCCTTCCCCAGTTTCCTCCACAGCCACCGGAGCCACACTCCCACACCCTGTCAGCTGTTCCACCTCTCCCTCTGAATCAGATTCCAACAGGGGCATGACATATTATATCTCCAAACTGTTACGCAAACATACAGGAGAATACAGGCAGCCCTTGACTTAACAACAGGTTGTTGTGTGACCGTTAAAAGTTACAACGGCACTGAAAAGAAGTGACCATTTTTCACACTGAACGACCGTTGCAGGATTCCCCATGGTCACGGGATCAACATTCAAGTGCTTGGCAACTGGCATGTCCTTATGTCAGTTGCAGTGTCCTGGGGTCACGGGATCCGCTTTTGCGACCTTCTGACAAAGTCAACGGGGAAGCCAGATTCACTTAACAACCATGTGACTCACTGAACAACTGCAGTGATTCACTTAACAATAGTGGCAAGAAAAGTCATAAGACGGAGCAAAACTCGACAAACGATTGTCTCTGGTTAGCAACACGAGTTCTGGGCTCAATTGTGCTCGCGGGTTGACGATTAACTGTATCAGGGAATTATACACCCCGCTAATGTTTATGTTGGACTATGGTGGTGCAGTCTGTGATCTGATCTAACGATGCATTTCTCTCTCTGTCTCTGTTTCTTCTCTTTTCTAGCCACCCAGATTGATCCGAACGAAATTCAAGAGATTTTTCAAAGTACTCCCACCAGCATTTTCCGGATTAATGCCAATGGTTCGTATGTCAAACATCTTGGGAGGTTCATTTCCTACGTCTTTTGTGTGTGCAAATATTTGAAGTTAAAAAAAATAGAGGGAAGGTTTTGTAGGGGGGAAAGAAGCAGAAGAAATAATTTCAAATGCAAAGAAATTTATTATTATTATTATTATTATTATTATTATTATTATTATTATTATTATTATTATTTAGTGAGATTCCCAGCCCTTGGGGCTGGTTGATAGCTCAACAGCTCAACTCCTAACCAAGGACCTAGGAACTGTTCAGGTAATGTCGGAGGATATAAGCTGTTCCAAGTAGGGTGGTTTTTTTTTGTAGAATCAGGGTATTAAAGTCTGATAAATACAGAAATTCCAAATAGCAAGGTAGCCCTTTAAGTATCGCTCCAAGGGCTCCAATTACAATTGAGATAACACACAATTTCTTTTTCCAAAGAAATAATAATAATAATAATAATTGCAATAGCAATAATAACAATAACAACAACAATAATAATAATTTAACAAGGAGTAAAAATAGTTTGCCATATGGCTTACTCAAGGTGTACAGACGTACTTCCGACATGGAACATTCTTGTCTTTTTGTGATACCGTCTGTGTCATCACAGCTTTGGAAACGAGGAACAATCAAGATTTGTCCTTCAAAGTATTGCATAATTATCATATTGATTTGCAAATTAAATATGGGTAGGCAAAGAAGGGAGGGGTGAAAGAGGTGATTTTATACCTATATTGAGTTGCGATTTTTACCTTCTTCCTTGCTTCAGTGGGAAAGTAGAAATTATTGACATTCATTTTGCAGTTGTTCGAAAGGTGCTTCTTCAAAAGGCAAATGGACTTTCTTGTTTTTCCTTGAAGACGCTTCGCTTCTCATCCAAGAACCTTCCTCAGTTCTGATTGAACGGTGGAAAATGGAAGCATTGGGTTGGACTAGAAGACCTACAAGGTCCCTTCCAATTTTTATTCTGTTAAATAGAAATAGGATGACTGTGGCAAAAGGAGGCAAAAGTAGGGCCAATAGTAAAAGGCACCTTTTGGGTGCAATCCCCCAAAATCTGGAGAAGTCCTTGAAGATCCTTGGCATTTATGAATTCAGAATTGGAATCAGAATAGTGCTGGCAGGGACCTTGAAGGTCTTCTAGTCCGGCCCCCCGCTCAAACAGGAGGCCCTATAGCATTTCAGATAAGTGGATGTCCAGCCTCTTTTAAAAAAACTCCAGTGATGGAGCATCAACAACATCTGGAGGCATCTTTCCTTGGGAAAGACTCGATAGGTGGACAATAACGCTAACTCTAACTTGAACATCTGGCTGAATGAGAGTCCAACCATAATAATAAGAAAGAGGGGAAAAAATAGACTGGATAATGGACAGGACACGTCAAGACAGATTTCAATTCTCTGTTTTGGTGATTGTAGCGACATCTACTGCAGTTTTCTTTTCCACAAGAAAAAGTAATTGCGTCTGACTCAAGTTTGGGATGCGGTGGGTCAGTGGCTAAGATGCTGAGCTTGTCGATCCGAAAGGTCGGCAGTTCGGCGGTTCAAATCCCTAGCGCCACGTAACGGAGTGAGCTCCTGTTACTTGTCCCAGCTTCTGCCAACCTTGCAGTTCGAAAGCGTGTCAAAATGCAAGTAGAAAAATAGGGACCTCCTTGGTGGGAAAGGAATAGCACCTTCAGAGTTTAGTCATGCCGGCCACATGATGACAGAAATAGACATGTTTGGACAGTGCTTGCTCTTTGGCTTTGTAATGGAGATGACATACACCCTCAGAGCTAGAAATGACTGGCATGTATGTGCAAGGAGAACCTTTACCTAAAGTTTGGATTTCTAAAAAAACGAGAATTCCCTGTGAAACAACAGTAGAGTCATGTTGTCATCGCTCCAATTGCAATTCTGAACTGAATCAATCCTGTTTTGAGTCCGAATGTTGGCTATGCTTTCCGGCCAATGTATTTTCATAAAAAATCTCTCTCTCTCTCTCTCTCTCTCTCTCTCTTTTTTTTTTCCAGTCACATCTCTGGAAAGAAGTCTTAAATCTCTAGGGACAGAAAACGACACAGCAGAACTACGCGACAGCCTGTGAGTCTCTTTGCAAACTCCAGATTGGTTTATATGGTGTGACGTTGCACTTCAATTTCCAATGTAGGAGAAGCTTCGATCCGCGAAATTTTATCCCTTAGGATGACGCTGGGGTTTCTTTCTTCAAGGAAATATTTTGTGTGGTTCTGTGTATTTTTTTTTTTCTTTTGTGGAAGTTCTTTTTAATGATGGCTTCTTGGACTGTTCCCTACTCTGAGCTTTCAGGTTGCGGAAAATTTAACTAAATGTGTGGAGAATTTAACTAACACCCTAGATCAGGGCTCTTCAAACTTGACAGTTTTAAGAATTGTGGATTTTAACTCCCAGAATTCCTCCTCCAGTCATGTTAGCTCAGGAATTCTGGGAGTTGAAGTCCACGAGTCCTAAACTTCCCAAGTTGGAAGACCCTTGCTCTAGGTGATAGGCTCAAGATCCAGATGCCTCTTGACAGACTAGAACACTGGGCCCTATCTAACAAAATGAAATTCAACATAGAGAAAAGTTAAGTCCTACACGTAGGCAAGAAAAACCCAAAGTACACATATAGACTGGGTGAAACCAGGCTCAATAGCAGGAACTGGGAGAGGGATCTTGGAGTCTTAGTGGACAGCCAGCTAAATAGGAGCCAGCCGTGTGCAGCAGCCGCCAAAAAAGCCAATGCAATCCTAACTTGCATTAACAGAGGGATACAATCAAGATGAAGTGAGGCACTAATACCACCCTATAAAGCCTTAGTAAGACCACACCTAGAGTAATGCATCTGGTTTTGTTCACCACATTATAAAAAAGGATGTTGAGACTCTAGAAAAAGTGCAGAGAAGAGCAACCAGGATGATTAGGGGACTGGAGGCTAAAACATACAACGAACGGTTGCAGGAACTGGGCATGGCTAGTCTAGTAAAGAGAAGGACCAGGGGAGACAGGAGAGCAGTCTTCCAATATTTGAGGGGCTGCCCCAGAGAGGAGGAAGGGGGTCAAGCTATTCTCCAAAGCACTTGAAGGCCAGACAAGGAATAATGGATGGAAACTGAAGGAGAGATTCATCCTAGAAATAAGGAGAAATTTTCTGACACTGAGAACAGTCAAGCAATGGAACAGAAGTTGCCCTCGGAAGTTGTGGGAGCTTCAGCACTGGAGGCTTTTAGGAAGAGATTGGACTGCTATTTGTCAGAAATGGTGTAGGGTCTCCTGCTTGGGTGGGGGATTGGACTACATGACCTCTAAGGTCCCTTCCAATTCAATCTGAAATCTAAATTACAAAGTTGGTCTACTAGGAGGAGGATTGGATCCAAAACTACAAATATCTTAATGACGCTGTATAAATCTTTGAGGCTGCAAGTACTGGTAGTCCTCAACTTACAACAGTCCAAGGTTACAACAGTGCTGAAAAAAGTGACTTGGGATATTTCTTCCCACTTTACGACCATTCAGCAAAATTCAGACGACTCGTACTTATGATGGTTGTGTTGCAACTTTTATGACAAGCAAAGTCAATGGGGAAGCCAGACTTGCTTAATTGATTCATGTAACAACAGTGGCCAGCAATGTTTGAAAATGAAGGAAAGCTTGCTTAACAGGAGGAGTAAGAGGAGGAGGAGGAAGAGGAGGAGGAAGAGGAGAAGGAGGAAAAGGAGAAGGAGGAAGAGGAGGAGACAGAGGAGGAAGAGGAAGAGGAGAAAAAAGACAAGGAGAAGGAGGAGGAAGAGGAGGAGAAGAAAGGAAGAGGAGGTGGAGGAAGAGGAGGAAGAGGTTGAGAAAGAGGAGGAAGAAGAGGAGAAGGAGAACTGTGGTGTGCTTGGTGCTCTCTGAGCTTGGTTGTTTTCTTGTAGACGTTTCATTACCCAACTCGATAATATCATCAGTGCAAAAAGGGAGCGGGTTTGCAGAGAGGAGGAGGAGGAGGAGGAGGAGGAGGAGGAGGAGGAGGAGGAGGAGGAGGAGGATTATTTGTAAAACTTGAATGATTTGGTACAAGGATAATATATTTTCCGTCTAGATTGCTGAAATTTTAAAAAAGCATCCTGGATTGTAGCAAGGTAGCAATGGAATAAAGCAAAGAAACACATAAATAGGCTGCATGAGGCCTTTCACATTTTTGATTAAGGGATTTGGAAGGACTTAAGAGAAAACTGCCATTTTTAATCCCTGCAGTGCCCAGTGAATGTACATGTATGCATCTTTCAGTATTAGCATTTTTAATGGAGGGCTACGGTTTTAATAATAAATCTTCCTTGTCCTTTTTAATCTGCTTGTCCACGTTTTATGAACACGAGTCCCATTGGTGTTTGGAAATGGTGCTGGGAGTAAATTAATATGTTAAACCCTTGAAAGAAATACCTTCTTGGTTTAAAATCGATGCAGTTTGGATTAAGTTTCTCTGGAGACAAAATGCTCATCCAATTTGACAGTCTCCTTGATTGGTGATGAGTCTGAAAAAAATAGAACTATAAATTATAAATAATTTATTAAAAAAACCACCCCGATTCTCTAATGGGCATGTGAACTAAACCTTGCTGATTTTACCTGCTGTTCCCCAAATCATCATTTCTTCCTTCCTTCCTTCCTTCCTTCCTTCCTTCCTTCCTTCCTTCCTT
>NW_020769389.1:2301666-2313973 GCF_900518735.1 Pseudonaja textilis | reverse complement strand
AACTTACAGTCTCCTGGTGATTAGCCCGAAGTCCCAGCTGACTTTCAAGCCTAAGGCGAGACTAGAACTCACCATCTCCCGGTGACTGAACGAAAGTCACCCAGTTTGCTTCACGCCACTAAACTACACCCCTGCACCAAACCAGCTTCGCTGTTCATGCTACTGCTCATTTTTTCCTGTTTGCGTCAGTTGTGTGATGCACAATGGAAGCGTGTGCTGACCCTCAGCTCCGATTCCCCACTAAACTAAAAAATAAATCTTTAAGTGTGCAGAGTTTCCTTTTTCATGCTATTTAACCTGTTAAAATAAAAACCCCACCAGGGATAAACTATACTGAATGCTAAGTGCTCTCCGAACACCCTTTGAATCCTAATTAAATATAGCTCAGGGAAAAATGTGCAAAAGAGAAAAAAATAGCAATTTCGAACCTGAAGGAGTCTTCTGTTTTTTTTTTCGAAGGCTTTCTCACCAAGCTGGTTAGGTTAGGTGTTTTTTTTTTTAAAGGGCTCAATAGAAGTACGGAACATGGACACAAAAGCCCAGCGGGCACCAAATTATTCTTTTATTTCCTTGAGAAAAGGTGAGATTATACGTCTTTCGTGTTTGGGGCCATATGGTGGTAATTTTGTTCCCAGCTTCCAGGAGACCCCTGAATTTCAACCTGGCTCATGGTTCTCACTGCCCTGTCTCAGGTTTCTGATTTCCAGCCCACACAGACCCCACCCCTTAATGGACCTTCCTGGGAGGGCATTTAAATGATGCCATTCAACTCTTCCGGTAGGGATGATGTCCCAATACGGGAGGTGAATGGACCGTGCAGATCCTGGAAGGGAAGGCAGACATTGATTTGATGGTTGGATTTCTTTCATACGGGCCTGGAGAGAGCCACTTTCCGTGCACCAGTGGAGAACCAAAGGTGCTTTTTTCAGCTGGACTTCCTGATCTTTTGCATTGAAGATGTTTCACTTCTCCTCCAAGAAGCCTCTTCGGCTCTTCTGACGAGGATGAGAAGCAAAAGATGTTTCGCGTAGGACAGTGTTCCTACCTGAAGAGTCTTTAAAAACAAAACAACAGAGAAAGTCCAGTTGCCTTTGAGATTAGTTGCTTCATCCTTTGGGACCCAAGAGAAGACAGCAAGCCATAACAGACAGGCAAGGAGACCATAGAGATTCTCAGTCATCCAGGTCATGATTGTCCCCAAAGAGATTTTTTTAAAGAGGCAATTGGACTTTCTGGTTTTTCTTTGAAGACTTTTTGCTACTCATCCAAAGAAGCTTCTTCAGCTCTGACTGGATGGTGGGGAATGAAAGGATTGATACTTCTTGCAGAGAGCCGGTCATTTGCACTCTTTTTAGAGAGTCATTGAGGCCACTTGGAGGTTTATCTGTGTTCTCAGGATCATCTGAGTTGTGCAAATGGGTGTGGAGCTTTCTTGGAACAGTTTGAAAAGACTGTGTTGTGGTCAATACCCATTTGCACCACTCAGGTGACCCTGATGACATAGATAAACATACAAGTGGCCTCAACAACTCTGTAAAAGAATGCAAATGACCAGCCCATCTACAAGGTGTTTTGGGTCTGTTACTTAGGACCCGAACACAAAGAGTATAAATCCTTCCTATCCTCACCATCCAGTCAGAACTGAAGAAGCTTCTCGGATGAGAAGCAAAACGTCTTCAAAGAAAAACAAGAAAGTCCAGTTCCCTCCTGAAAAAGCACCTTTGGGAGAACCATGACCTGGAGAACTGAGAATTTCCATAGACATCGACCAGTGGGGAAGAAGAAATAAAGAACGGACTTTCAAACCATAAAGGAGATTTAGATGGTATAAAATGTGCCCATGGGGGCCATTTTGAAAGCCAGTTTGCTGTAGTGGCTAAGACACCTGTCTAGAAATTGGGATGAAAGGCATGAAAACTGACTGTGTGACTTTGGCTGGACAAACGGACAAGTTTTTTTACTTTTTATCCTCTGACAGGTTTACTTCCCATCATGGATGGACATTTTTAGAAATAACAGAATTTCAGAATCACAGAGTTGGAGGTCTTCTAATTCAATCCCCTTCCCAAGCAGGAAACTCTATACAATTTCAGATAAATGGTTGTCCAGTCTCCCCTTAAACACCTCCAGTGTTGGAGCATTCACAACTTCAGAAGGCAAGCCTTCCACTGGTTGATTGTCCTCCCTGTTTGGAAGTTTCTCCTTAATCCCAGGTTGCTTCTCTCCTTGATGAGTTTCCATCCATTTTTTTTTCTTGTCTTGCCTTCTGGAGCTTTGGAGAATAGCTTGACTCCCTCTTCTTTGTGGCAGCCCCTGAGAGATTGGAACACTGCTATCATGTCCCCCTTAGCCAAACCCAAATCCTGCAGCCATTCTTCATATGTTTTTGTCTCCAGGCCTTTAATCATCTTAGTTGCTCTTCTTTGCACTTTTCCCAAAGTCTCAACATCCTTTTTTTTTTAATGTGGCAACCAAAACTGGACACAGTGTTATAGGTGTGGCCTTACTCGGGTTTTATAAAGCTGTACTAATACTCCACATCACCTCGATTCTCTTTCTATTCTGCAAAGAGAATCTTTTTTATTTTTCTTACAATTTCCCAGCTCCAAAGCAGAGTTGGTATTCAGCAGGTTCTGACCAGTTCTGGAGAACCGGTAGCGGAAATTTTGAGTAGTTTGGAAAACTGGCAAATCCCACCTCTGACTGGCCCCGCCAACCCCATCTCTTCTCTGCCTCCCATTGAGTCCCAGCTGATCAGCTGGGTTTTCTTTTGTTGCTCTGCACAGGAGAACGGAGCTGGAAAGCAGGTTAGTGGGGTGGGGAGGGAATGGGGATTTTGCAGTATCCTTCCCCTGCCACGCCCACCAAGCCGCACCACGCCCACCAAGCTGCACCACGCCCACCAAGCCACGGCCACAGAACCTATGCTTGTGTCCTACTTAATATGGTTCTCTTTCCCATTGTCTTGTTTTTTCTCTCTCTAAAACTCTCATCTTCTATTTGTGTCTCTTCCCCAAGATAAGATTTGGAGGAAGGAAAAAATTAATAATAACAACACTCCATGACAAACGTCTTCTTCCTTCCTTTTAAAAGTGCGCTGAATAATATATTTGCTGCCTATAACCACCCCAGTCTTATTGATTGTGAAATTGTTCTTATTAACACAATGAAGTCTTTTCTGTGAAACTCATAAAAGTAAAGATGCTGGAGGAGCAACCCCAGAATAGAGAGAAGAATATTCTTGATTCCTCGTGGGAGGCACACAAGCAGGGAGAAAAAGAAAACTGATGATGCATTTGTTCATCAACTGTTTTTCAATACAAAAAGATTTCAGAATGACGAGTGTTTTTCTGCACCAAAAAATGTGCAAAAGACAAAAAAAAAAAAAAATAGAAATAGCAGGTAAGGTATCCCTGGCAGCTTTTTATTAATAACGTTTTAAAAATTTAGCAGGTAAATGTGTGAAATGGGGAAAACTGTCCTTGTGTCTAGTTGTTCTGGTGTGCAGTGCTCTATAGTGTCGTTTTGAGGGTAGAAGTTGAAACAGTTTATGATTGAGATGTGAGGGGTCTGTAAATATTTTCACAGCCTCTTTTTGACTCGTGCAGTATACAGGTCCTCGACTGAAGGCAGGTTGGTAGTAATTGTTTTTTCTGCAGTCCTAATTATCCTCTGAAGTCTGTATCTGTCCTGTTGGGTTGCAGAACCAAACCAGACAGTTATAGAGGTGCAGATGACAGACTCCGTCATTCCTCTGGAGAACTGGATCAGCAGCTCCTTGGGCAGCGGGATGAGACAAAAGACAACATGGCCCAAAGCTGGATAGGAAACCAAGGAAGAGAGTTTGGATAGCCACTCCCAAGAATTTCACAGGGTAAATCAATTAAGGATTTAGTCTGGCAAGATTCTGTCTCTAGGTAGTCCTCGACTTACGAGCACAATTGAGGTAACATCCTCTGTGCTGGAAGGAAATGGGATTTGTGAAGTCGAGGAGGAAGAGGACTGTGAGGTCCTTGGCGTTCTCTGAGCTTGGTTGTTTTCCTGAAGACATTTCATTACCCAACTAGCTAACTCCATCAGTACTAAAGAGGAGTGGTGTTTGTGGAGAGGGGGAACAGGAGTAAGAGGAGAAGAAGAGGAGGAGAATCATGAAGTCCTTGTTGTTCTGTAAGCCTGGGGATCATCATCAGTGTTTGTAGGGAGTAGGCTTGGCTTTCTATTTAGATACTAGTGGCTTGCCCTGTCACTGTTGTTATGAGTGTGTTCTATCCTAGGCTTCCCCCAAAAGCACTAAGCCAATTCTGTGTCCTGGCAAAACCTCTTTTATTAAATGAATGTGAATTTATTGCATTCACATCCAGCCAACGGCCTGGCAAACCGTCTTGCAAAGGTATAATTATTAGTTCCAACCTTAGCTATCTTGGAAAGCTTCCTGGTAAATATTTCCACACACAGTGCTGACAGGGAAGGGCTGGACTCTAGGTTACACAGACAAATCTTCACGGAACAAACAAATGAATTGTTTCTTGCAAAAGCCCCACTCCCCTTTTGTTCCTCTTTTAATCCTTCCGGGAGGGGCCATTCATTGTCCATCTATGGCCTTACTCTCATGTCGACCCTGAGTTGGTTTCTGACTTGGTTTCTGCGCTTTCAAAAAGATGGGGATTTTGTTCAGGCATGCCCAAAAGGAGAAAAAAGCATCCAGATTTGGAATGTCAGCAATCGGTTTGGAGAAAGTAGAAGAGGAAAAAAATAAATAAATTCCCCTTGGGGATGTGTGGCTTGTTGACAAAGTGCCAAAATAGGTAGTCCTCGATTTACAACCACAGCTGAGCCCAAAATTTCTGTTGCTAAGTGAGACAGTTCTTACATGAGTTTTTCTCCATTTTATGACTTTCTGGCCACAACTGTGAAGTGAACCTCAGCAGTTGTATAGTGACACAGTTTCTAAACTGCCTTTTTCTTGCTTCTTCCCCCTCCTCCTTTTCCCTCCTCCCTCTTTCCTGCTTCCTTTTCCTCCTTCTTTTTCTCAGCTTTCTGGTTCTTCCTTCCTCTTTCCTGCTCCTTCCTTTGTCCCTCCTCCTCCTCCTTTTCCTTCCTTTTTCCTGCTTTCCTCCTCTGTTGAGAAACATCCAGCCAGGCTGGGAGAAAGGATTAAGTGGGGAACTAGCCTTGAGTCTTTGTGACGCCTCAAAAGGCATAAGCTGGACTCCCCCACCCAAAATTTCAAGAAACCTTGTCTGTTTGTTCTCAAGGGAGCTCAAGCAGTCTGGAAATATTCTTGTACTATAGGTAGAACACAATAAAGTAACTGAGATGGAATAAGTGGACCGGGTTGTTTGTTCCTGACCTCCTCTTCCTCCATCCCCTCCTCCTCTCCCCCTTTCCTCTTCCTCCTCTTCTGTTGGAAGGAAGAAGAGGAATCTTCGTTGCATGCCCTTCAAAGTCACTTTTTGTGAAGTGTTGTACAGGTTTGATTGATGAATACATAACATTAATTAACCAATTAATGAATGGATGTTTGTGTACAAAAGACAAGATGGAGGATCCATGAGTTTAATAAATGATCGACCTTCCTTTGCAGGCAATTAACTTTACATGGGAGGGGGAGTAGGTATTTATAAATGTACCAATCTCCGGGAAGGCACCAAGTTACAGAGATGACTTGTTTGTCTGGAGGTTGGGAAGAATCATTTTAGATGCTGTCGGTAGGCCTAGGTACGTGATGGTGAACCTATGGCAGGCGTGCCACAGCTGACACGCAGAGCCATTTGTGCCAGCATGTGAGCTGCAGGCAAACTTACCTCACTGTGCATGCACAGTTAATTTTTGGGCAGTTTGAGGCCTTTTTCAGCCTCCCAGAGGCTTGAGGAAGGCTTCTGCAGGCTTTGAAGGCCGAAAACTAGGCCTGTTTTGTCACTTCCTGCTTTTCCGAAAATACCAGAAATGATGAAAGGGGCCTGCAGAAGCCTTCCTCAAGCCTCTGGGAGGCCAACCCCCCCCCCCCCCAAAATCACCTGTGAGGCACAGTGCAGGTAAGGGGGCAGCGGGGATGGGTGGGTGGGTGAGGATTGTGTGCATATACGTAGGGGGCATCGGGAGGCACACATTGCCTTCTGGGTGCTGGCATGCGAGCGTGAGCATGCAAGCGCTCACACAATTTTTGGCACAGGAGCCCAAAAAGGTTAGCCACCACTGGCCTAGATGGTCAGAGCAATCAAGCCAGTCATTATAAAGTTTACATAATACTATCAGGTGCATGAAACCAGGAACCAGAATAGAGTTCAAAAGCACTACAAGTTTATTCCATTCCACCTTGACCCCGCCTTTGGGCCTGGCCTGGCCATCTCCTATTTAAGTGATTGTCTACTTGGAGTCCTAGTGGACAATCATTTAAATAAGAGCCAACAGTGTGCTGCAGCAGCCAAAAAAGCCAATGCAACCCTAGGATGCATTAACAGAGGGATAGAATCAAGAACTTATGAAGTCCTATTAGCGCTTTACAAAGCTTTAGTAAGACTACACCTGGAATATTGCATCCAGTTTTGGTCACCACAATATAAAAAAAAATGTTGAGAACCTAGAAAGAATGTAGAGAAGAACAACAAAGTTAATTAGGAGACTGGAGGCTAAAACTGTTGTGGCCCATCTGCAACTGATGAAGCTGGCAGCAGATTTGGACATTGAGGAGGTTGGGGAGGAACATGGCCCAGTCCTGGTGGCTGAGAAAGGTTCAGACAACGGCTCTGCATCAGAGGCAGAGATGGGGCCAGGGCAGGCTGACAGTCATCAGCTGCCTTCAGGCTTGGACAGCAGTGAAGTAAGGGAGCTTTTGGAACCGGTTCTCCGCCTGCGCATGCACAGAACCGCCAAAAGGAAGGCACAATTAAGAACTCAGAGTCAACGTGGGAATAAGGCCACAGGTGAATGGGCCCTCCCATCAGGGGAAAAAAGAGGATCAAAAGGGGAGGGGGCCTTTGCAGGAAACAACTCATCCGTTCGTTCATTCATTCCAGCCTTGTGAAGATTTGTCTGTGTAACCCAGCCCTTCCCTGTCAACACTGCAGTGTGGAAATATTTACTGGGCGGCTTTCCAGGATAGATAAGGTCTGAGTTTATTAGTATGTTTTCCCAAGACTGCCAAGTTGTTGGCTGAATGTGAATGCACTAAATTCAACACTAATTTAATCAAAGAGGTTTGCACGGGTCTTAGAGTTGGCTTAGTGCTTTTTGGAGAAGTCTAGGATAGAACAAAAGTGTATGAAGAACGATTGCAGGAATTGGGTATGTCAACTTTAGGTATGACAAGGAGAAGGACTAGGGGTGACATGAGAGCGGTCTTCCAATATATGAGGGGCTGCCACAAAGGAAAAAAAAGTTGATCAACCTATTCTCCAAAGCACCAAGAAGGCAAGACAAGAAGAAATGGATGGAAACTAATCAAGGAGAGAAGCAACCTAGGACTAAAGAGAAATTTTCTAACGGTTGGAACAATTAATAAGTGAAACAGTTTGCCTCCAGAAGTTATGGATGCTCCATGACTGGAGACTTTTAAGAAGAGAAATGGACAGCCTATTTTGTGGGATGGTTTTTGTTTTTGTTTTGGTCTCCTGTTTGAGCAGACGGGTGGATTAGAAGACCTTGAAGCTCCCGTCCAACTTATTATTCCGTTATTCCTACAGACACATTGGGTTAGAGAGCCATTGCCTCTAGGTTTGCCTTGCCAGGTGGCAGCTTCTGCCTGGCCTTTGTGGACAGAAACTATAGAGGGTCAGCTCTGGTTAGTACCTCCAAGAAGACCACTGGAAAGCATTTTTCATATTGTCCAAAAGAAAGCTTCATAACCATTTCCACGATGCCATACGTCAAGCTTCCCTTTGAAGAAGACTTCCCCTATTCCTTCAAATATTTTTTAAAAAAATGGCTGCTGGAATTGGGTATGTCAAGTTTCATGAGAAGAATGACCAGGGGTGACGTGTTAGCAGTGTTCCAGTATCTGAGGGGCTGCCCCAAAGAAGAGGGAGTCAAGCTATTCTCCAAAGGACCAGAAGGCAGGACAAGAAGCAACGGATGGAAACTAATCAAGGAAAGAAGCAACTTAGAACTAAGGAGAAACTTCCTAACAGTGAGGACAATTAAGCAGTGGAACAGCTTGCCACCAGAAGTTCTGGGTGCTCCATCACTGGAGGTTTTAAGAAGAAACACTGGACACTTATCTGAAAGAGTATAAGGTTTCCTGCTTGAGCAAGGGGTTGGGTTGGTAGACCAGCTCTATTCTAATTGATTGAATGATTGAATGATTGATTTCATGGCGCCGATGTTGGGAGACAAGTAATCAAGGAGAGAAGCAACCTGGAATTCGGGAGAAACTTCCTAAAAGTGAGAACAATCAGTTGAACAACTTGCATCCAGAAGTTGTAAAGGTTCCAACATTGTAAGTTTTTAAGAGGAGATTGGACAACCGTTTATCTGAAACGGTACAGGGTTTCCTGCTTCAGCAGTGGGTTGGACTAGAAGACCTCCAAGGTCCCTTCCAACTCTGCTAT
Source organism: Pseudonaja textilis (assembly GCF_900518735.1). The sequence continues at coordinate 2,305,427 of NW_020769389.1, read as the reverse complement.
TCTGTTAAATAAACAAAGCTGTTGAAAGGATCATATTAAAGAGTCCTCTGGGGACACATTTTCCATTTGGGGAGCCCCCAGTTGCCCTCACCGCCCCATAATATATCCCTATCACCGTATTTCCAGCTCTTGTCGAGGTTCGGTGGTTGACATTCCCTATGATCATCTCTTTGAAGGATCTGGCTGGCAGTGCACGACCGCAATTTCTCTGGCCTCCCAAGCATTTTTGTTTTCTTTGTTTCAGATGAAATGTTGAAATCTCTTCATTCAGGGGCACAGATAATCCATGCAAGCTGTCAGACCCGGACGAGCTGGGGAATGAAAGGCAGAGGAAAGCTTTTCACCCTGCTTCCTAGGAGGGATGAGTGACTCCATTAGTGACCCAACAGCACATTAGGGGAATTTACTCAGAACTCTGATGTCCGGGTGGTCACCTCGGAAGAGACAGATAAACGGGAGGGATCGGTCAAGCAATGTGATTTCAAAGTCAACCTGCAGACATCAGCAAAGGCCTCTTCCCTCCTTATTTCTTACTCTTGGTTTTATTTGAGATGCAGGCAGTCCTTGATTTAGGACCACAGTTGGGGCCAGAGGCAAGGTGGTTGTTAAGGGAGCTACAACCAATTTTATGACTCGTCCTGTCAGCATTGGGAGGAGTATTCTTGGTGGATTAGGCTGTTATTTAATGCTAACCCACTGGCAAGACACTTGCATATACACAGGGAGGAAAACCCACTGCCTTCTAAAACTGATGATGTTACCTAGTTGGCCCATGAAATGTCTGCAAGGAAACAACCAAGCTCAGGGAAGACCAAGGACCCCACAGTCTTCCTCCTCCTCCTCCTCCACCAGCACCACCACCTCCTCCACCAACCTCCTCCCTGCAAACCCCAGTCCCTTCTAGCCCTGATGATGTTACCTAGTTGGGTCATGAAATCTCTGCAAGAAAACCACCAAGCTCAGAGGGCACCAAGGACCCCACAATCCTTCTTCTCCTCTTCCGCCTCCTTCCTCTCCAGAAACCCCACTGCCTTTTACCACTGGTAAATGTTACTTAGTTGGGTAATGAAACAGTAGATGGAAACTAATCAAGGAGAGAAGCAACCCTGAACGAAGGAGAAACTTCCTAACAGGGAGGACAATTAACCAGGGGAACAGCCTTGACTTCAGAAGTCGTGAATGCTCCAACACTCAAAGTTTTTAAGAAGAGATTGGACAGCCATTTGTCTGAAATGGTATAGGCCAGAATTTCCCGCCTAAGCAGCGGGTTGGACTAGAAGAACTCCAAGGTCCCTTCCAGCTCTGTTCTGAATTAATTACCTGCAAGAAAACAACCGAGAGAGCACCAAGGATCCCTCATTTCAACCCTGAGCTACCTTTATTGGTAACAATAGCTCTCCAAGGAAGCCACCAAGCTCAGAGTCCTCCAAGGACCCCACATCTAGAGCTGTGTCTAGATGTGAGACGGTGCCTCTTTGCATATCCCCCCCCCCCCTTGCTCTTAAAATATCACATTGCAGTTTAAGAAAGACCAAAAGGGAAATGTGTTCAATCAATGATGTAGCAAAAATAACTTCCAAGCCTGAATCGGGTGACGCAGATTGACAAAAACAAAAAAAAACACAAAAATATGAAGAACTAAATTGATGTAGCCATGAGAAGGGGATTTGCCAAGGAGGTGATTGCACTGTATAAATACCTTCAAGGTGACAGTAGATGTGAAGAATGGATAATTTATTTACAGGGCACGATGACATGATATCTATCAATACATCCAAGAGCAGAGGAGAGGGATACTTAAGAGCTAAATGCGGTCCAGCTTTTAGAATAGAATAAAATGGAATAGAATTCTTTATTAGCCAAGTGTAACTGGACACACAAGGAATTTGTCTTGGTGCAAATGTTCTCAGTATACATAAAGAAAAGGTACTTTCGTTAAGAATCAAGAATCATAACGTAGAACACTTAATGATATTCATAGAGTACAATAAGCAATCAAATCATACTAAGAAACAGTCAATATAAATCTTAAGGATACAAGCGACAAAGTTACAGTCATTCAGTCACAAGTGGGAGGGGATGGGTGCTAAGGAGTGATGAGAAGATTAATAGCAATAGTAGTGCGGTTGAACAGTGTTGAGGGAATTAGTTGTTTAGCAGAGTGATGGCTTTCAGGAAAAAGCTGTCCTTGTGTCTAGTTGTTCTGGTGTGCAGTGCTCTATAGCGTCGTTTTGAGGGTAGGAGTTGAAACAGTTTATGTCTGGGATGTGAGGGGTCTGTAAATATTTGCACAGCCCTCTTTTTGACTTATGCAGTATACAGGTCCTCGATGGAAGGCAAGTTTGGTAGCAGTTGTTTTTTCTGCAGTCCTAATTACTCTCTGAAGTCTGTCTCTGTCCTGTTAGGTTGCAGAACCAAACCAGACAGTTATGTATATATATTTAATTTTGAGAGTCATTGGTGGACATTGATGTCCCACAGAACATCGTCAGGACACACAATTTCTGCCAAAGTTGCATTGCAGGCATTGTGGGGAGGAATAAGGTCAGTTTAATCTCCCCCAGGGTTACAAAATATCAGCCAGTTATGCTTTCAACCCCAACAAATTGGCTCTTGGTTCAGCGTTTCCCAAGAGGACATTGTGATGACAGGCAACGGGTCTTCTCAGCTGGGGAATCTATAATAATTAAACACCAGACACATCTTTCAAAGTCAAGAATCTCTAGCTATTGCCAACCATAATGAATTGGCTGGAAAGATGGGGAAAAAAATAAAATAAACGAGGATGGCGGAGTTAGATTTACAGAGTTCGGTTTCGTTATTCATCCGGAAATGTTAATTAGGGGCAGGTTCAAGGTTCAGAAGAGAGAAGCAGAGGTGGAAAGAGTTGTCCCTAAGGTGCTTTTTCAAGAGGCAACTGGACTTTCTTGCTATCTTTGAACATGTTTGGTTTATGTTTAGGCAGGAAAAACAAAAACCCAAAGTCTAAGTACAGATTAGGCGAGACCTGGCTCAAAAACAGTAACCGTGAGAGGACCTTGGAGTCCTGGTGGACAATCACTTGAATATGAGCCAGCAGTGTGCAGCAGCAGCAGCCAAAAAAGTGAATACAATCCCTGGTTGTAGAAACAGAGGCATAGAATCTTGTGAAGTATTAGTACCACTTTGTAAAACCCTAGTAAGGCCGCACCTGGAATACTGCAACCGATTTTAGTCACTATACTACAAAAAAATGATGTTGAGACTTTGGAAAACGTTCAGAGAAGAGCAACTAATATGATCAAAGGCCTGGAGACTAAAACATATGAAGAATGGCTGAAGGATTTCGGTTTGGCTAATCTAAAGAAAAGAAGAATTCGCGGCGATATGATAGCAGTGTTCCGATATCTCAGGGACTGCCACAAAGAAGAGGGGCTCAAATTATTCTCCGAAGCACCAGAGGGCAAAATGAGAAGTAAAACAGATGGAAACTAATCAAGGAGAGAAGCAACCTGGAATTAAGGAGAAACTTCCTAATGGTGAGGACAGTGAATCAGTGGAGGAGCTCGCCTCCAGAAATTGTGAGTTCTTCATTGCTGGAGGTTTTTAAGAAGAAACTGGACAGCCACTTGTCTGAAGTGGTATAGGTTCTCCTGCTTGAGCAGAAGGCTGGAGTAGAAGACCTCCAAAGTCCCCTCTAGATTCTATTCTATTCTATTCTATTCTATTCTATTTTACTCTACTCTACTCTACTCTACTCTACTCTACTCTACTCTACTCTA
>NW_020769389.1:2235489-2247327 GCF_900518735.1 Pseudonaja textilis | reverse complement strand
CCTTCCTTTTCTCTATATCATCTATCTTCCTTCCATCCTTCCTTCTTACGTTCCTTCTTTTTCTCTATATCATTATATTCCTTCCTTCCATTGCACTTAACCAATGTCTCACTTAACGAGAGAAATCCCGCACTCAGTTGTGGTCGTAAATTGAGGAATGCCTGTACAGACCTCTACTTGGAAATAAGCCACAGTGTGCTCAGAGGATTATAATTTGTTTGTGCTTCTCCTTAAGATTACTGTTCTTTTGTTTAATGGAATAAAAAGAAACTTTATTCGGCCAAGCGTGATCAGACACAGAAGGAATTTGTCTCTGGTGCAGAAACTCACCGTGTAAAAGCAGGAGTTATAGGTTACAGTTAAAGCAGCGTTCACAGCACTGCTATTGTGGATGTGTATCTACGTGGATCTAAAACACTGTGATGACCTGGAGTGTAACACAATTGTAACAAAATCCAAAATGTAAATAAATGTCCTTTAATGCCTCCAACTTGGCCCCGCTGTTCAATAATTCTCAGCTGGAGATAAAACTTATTCAAAAATAGTCTTCAAAAGAAAGCAACGCAGTCCGAACTTAATGAGCAAATAAAGGTGAAATAAAAAAAAAAAAACTACAGTGAAGGAATTTCCACAACCAACCAGGATAAGTAATTACCAGCTTCAAGGAGATAACAAGGCACAGTCTGTTGGAAGGATGTCAACCAAGATAACTTCAGCCCCAAATAACACACACTTTGCTTCTGGCAACCTTGTGTTGTAATCATCTCTCTTATATACTATTCTCCACAACTGTAACCAATGAGGGGGATCGTGGCCACTTCCTCTCTCGTAAGCCAAGTTGTTTCCTTCTCCGTTCCTCCCTGCGTGTCCTAGGATGAAGAGGGGATGGGCCTGGTTCTTCCTCTGACTGCCCAGCCAGCCTCTGCCCTTCCCCAGCCTCCTCTACAATTTCCGATGCCACACTTCCAATCCCTGTCAGCTGTTCCTCCTCTCCCTCAGAGTCCAACTCTACCAAGGGCATGACAAACACAATACAGGTAGTCTTCAACTTACGGCCACAATGGAGTCCAGATTTTCTGTTGTTAAGCGAGGCATTGGTTAAGTGAGTTTTGCCCCCTTTTATGACTTTTCTTGCCATGGTTGTTAAGCGAATCACCACCATTCTTCCACTAGTAACCCGGTTGTTAAGTAAACCTGGCTTCCCCATTGATGTCAACTCAAAAATATTTCTCCAGTCTTTCAAGAGTTGACAGAAGAAAGGGAGCGGGGGAGTAGTGCTTTCCTTAAATGCTTTCATAGATAAGGCTAGGCGGCCGAAGCTTCTGGCACACAAGATTATTACTGGAGAGTGTGATTGATGACTCTGGGCTATGGATGTGTCCCATTGGAGAATATACATCCAGGAGGTGGGGGGCAGACCAGGGTCAAGGGGGGAATGAATGATGTGTCTCAGAGTCGGCTGCACCAGGTAGCGCCAACATGTTCAACTTCTAATAAATCTTGGTTCTTTTTTAACTCTGAGAGATGTGGCTACAGACTCATGATTTGAAAGGGGGTGGATGCTGGAGCCCTGACTGTTGACTTTGTTCATCGGAAGTTTGCAACGGGGCATCGCATGACCCTGAGACAATGCAACAGTCATACATGTGTGCAGGTTGCAGAGCATCTGAATGTTGATCCCATCATCGTTGAGATTCTGCAAATGTCATAACGGTGAAAAACGGTCCTAAAAGCCATGTTTTTCAGTACTGTTGCAGCTCCGAATGGTCGCTAAACCAACCATCGTAAGTCGAGGACCCAGCTGTAAAAGGCAGGCATTGAAAATTAATAAATGCTTTAACAGCAGCTAGAATTGTATTTGCTAAAAACTGGAAAAGTGAAAAAATTCCAATAGAAGAGGAGGTGATAAAGAAAATAATGGAATGTGCAGAAATGAGTAGATTGACATTGGCAATTAGAGAGCAAGAAGGAAAAGAATATTATAAAATATGGGACTTATTTTATCAATGGCTAGACAGGAAAATAGAGAAATGAAACATATAATAACATAATAGTAAAGATAATATAATGAAATACTATATTATAACTGATTACTATGGAAAGAATTATAATTTGCTCGAAAAGGTTGAAGTAAATTTGTAATTAAAGTCTAATGATGATTTAACAATAAGATAACATGATATGGATAGGTTTTTTACGATATGAATTTTAATCTAAACTTTAAAGACTGTTAGCATTATGCACAAGAGGTATGTACCAACCGACACACTGTACAACTGAAGGAAGATTTATTTATTGTTTTATGTTTGTGTTGGTTTATGTTTGTTGTCAAAATTTTAAAAAAATCCAAAAAAAAATATGCCTGGGTGGGCGGATGGAACCCATTCAGAAAAAAACATTGACGTCCGAAGGAAAATGACCAAAGTGAATTTGAAAGAGTGTGAAGAAAACTTCTCTGTAACAGAGAAGGAATAAGCCAACATTCCAGAAGATAGGCTTAAAATATGTAAGGATCTTGACAGACTTGAACCTTGGGCCCTGTCTAGCAAAATGAAATTCAGGGGTGAAAAACGTCAGGTTCTACATTTAGGCAAAAAACCCCAAAATGCACAGGTACAGTATAGGTGGTACCTTGCTCAACAGTAGTAACTGTGAGAGTGGACAACCATTTAAACATGAGCCAGCCTGCCAAAAAAGCCAACACAGTTCTAGGCTACATCAACAGAGGGATAGAGTCAAGATCATGTGAAGTGTTAACGCCACTTTATAATACCTTGGTAAGGCCACACTTGGAATCCTGCATCCAGTTTTGGTCACCATGATGTAAAAAAAGATGTTGAAGCTCTAGAAAGAGTGTAGAGAAGAGCAACAAAGAGGATTAGGGGACTGGAGGCTAAAATTTATGAAGAACAGTTGCAGGAACTGGGTGTGTCTAGTCTAATGAAAAGAAGGACTAGGGGTGACATGATAGCAGTGTTCCGATATCTCAGGGGCTGCCACAAAGAAGTGAGAGTCAAGCTATTCTCCAAAGCACCTGAGAGTAGGACAAGAAGCAACGGGTGGAAACTAATCAGGGAGAGAAGCAACCTAGAGATAAGGAGAAATTTTCTGACAGTGGAACAGAAGTTGTGAATGCTCCAACACTGGAAGTTTTTAAAAAGATGTTGGATAACCATTTGTCTGAAGTGGTGTAGGGCTTCCTGCCTAGGAAGGGGGTTGGACTAGAAGATCTCTAAGGTCCCTTCCAACTCTGTTATTCTATTCTAAACAGAAGGTCAGGATCCGCTCGAAGGCAATACACACAGAAATACACACACACACACACACACACACACACATATACTCCCAGCGCACAATGCGTGATGTGCTAGAACAGCTTATTCTGAGCCTTTTTTTGCTTCTCCCTCCGAGAAAAACACACCCCGGCGGTTTTATTTCGAGCTCGTGCGAATTTTCTTTTTTGCATCCGATCAAAATTGCACCCGTGAGCAAATGCCAACCCCCGAAATTCATCTCACGTTGGCTTCTCAGAGGTTAGCCTGTGCTCCAAAGAAACCAACCCTTGTGTCATCGTCCCGTCCCCCCCCCGCACCCCTGTATTGATCGGGTGCCATGTGGAGTTATGGAAATACATCCCGCCGTACTCTTTTAAAAAGCACAGGATGGTTAATCAATGGAGCTGCTCTTTACCCACCGTTCCTGAAAGTCGGGAGGAGAAGAAGAGTAAAACGGGGGGTGCCTGCAAATCACTCCACCGCTTTTTTCATGGGGTGGGGGCAGGGGGATGGCTTTTGAAGACCAAGGAAAGGGAGCGAAAAATGAACTTGCCCATTTCCTCCGTGCGGTGATGGGAGATGACAAATCAAAGACAGAGTAACAGAGTTGGAAGGGACCTTGTAGGTCATCTAGTCCAACCCCCTCCACCCAAGCAGGAGACTCCACACCATTTCTGACGGATGGCAGTCCAGACTCTTCTTGAAAGCTTCCAGGGATGAAGCTCCCACAACTTCCGAAGGCCACTTCTTTTCCATCGGTTGGTGGTTCTCACTGTCTGGAAATTTCTCCTTATTTCCAGGTTGAATCTCTCCTTCTTCAGTTTCCATCCATTATTCCTTGTCTGGCCTACAGGTGCTTTGGAAAATAGCTTGACCTCTTCCTCTCTGGGGCAGCTCCTCAAATATTAGAAGACCGCTATCATGTCTCCTCTGGTCCTTCTCTTCCCTAGACTGGCCAGGCCCAGTTCCTGCAACTGTTCATCAAATGTTTTAGACTCCAGTCTCCTAATCATCCTGGTTGCTTTTCTCTGCACTTTTTCTAGAGGCTCAACATCCTTTTTATTAGTGTGGTAACCAAAGCTGGATGCAGTACTCTAGGTGCCTTGCCATGGCATTCTAGTGTGGTTATTAGCACCTCCCTTGATCTTGACCGTAAACCTTGATTGCAAATGAGGATTGCATAGGCAGAAGTGGTCAGAAGGAAGTTGTCGGAAGCAGTAACACTTAGAAGCTCCTACCAAGCTTCTAGCCCCTCCGACTGCTGAAATAAACTATTATGGTTCATTGCAACAATCCGCCAGATGTTCAGGCTGGATTTATTATTTATTTATTTATTACATTTGTTTGCTAACAGTCTCAGTGCAAAGAGGCTGTAGAGAGCTTATCGCATGAAAATCAATAGCCCATAGCATTCTATGCTACTTCATGTTGCTTTCCAGCCCACTCTAAGCAGTTTACAGAGTCAGCCTACACTCCTACCCAGCCAAACAATCTTGGTCCTCATTTTACCAACCTCGGAAGGCAGGAAGGCTAAGTCAACCTTAATCTGGAGAGGACCAAACTCTTGACAGTGGGCAGAATTAGCCTGCAATACTGCATTCTAAGTACTGCACTACCACAACTTCTTTCTTCTTGATTTCCTTTCCTTTCCTTTCCTTTCCTTTCCTTTCCTTTCCTTTCCTTTCCTTTCCTTTCCTTTCCTTCCTTTCCTTTCCTTTCCTTTCCTTTCCTTTCCTTTCCTTTCCTTCCTTCCTTCCTTCCTTCCTGCCTGCCTGCCTGCCTGCCTGCCTGCCTGCCTGCCTGCCTGCCTGCCTTCCTTCCTTCCTTCCTTCCTTCCCAATAGCACTTATATACCATTTATATACCACTTCACAATGCTTTACAGCTAAGCAGTTTGCTTTGGAGAATAGGTTGACTCCTCTTCTTTATGGACGTCTCTATTGGAATGTCACTGCTAGTCAAACTCAATTTTTGCAACCATTCCTCATAGGTTTCATAGGTTCTGTAAACGCTAGGCATCAGGGAAGGACTTGTTTACAATTCAGTTCCCTTAAATTAGAGCCAGAGAATGGGATTCTTTAGGAAACTGTTTCAGCTACTGAGGATTCAAGAAAAGAAAGTGTCACCTTGTCAATCACCTCTGGTAACTATTTTAAGAGTTAGACATAGTCCAGATCAAGCACATTCAGCGGGGTTCTTTAGTGCTCTCTGAGCTTGGCTGTTTTCTTCCAGATGCTTCATTACCCAACTAGGTAACATCATCAGGGCTAGAAGGGAGTGGAGTTTGCAGAGAGGAGGAGGAGGAGGAGGAGAAAAGGACTGTGGGGTCGTCGGTGCTTTCTGAGCTTGACTGTTTTCTTGCAGACATTTAATTACCCAATTAGTTAACATCATCAGTGCAAGAAGGGAGTGGGGTTTGTGGGATGGGGAAGGGGAGATATGATGACTCAGGGCATGGCACAAAAGCAACAAAGTCACAAAAGTAGGTAAAGTCCCTTTAATTCCTCCAACTTGGCCTCCAATGTCCAGTTATCATCGGCTGGAGAAAACACTCTCCCAAGAACAGTTTTTAAAGGGAAGAAATTTAGTCTGAACCCAAAGTACGTATAAATTATAAATAAAAACCAACACAAACCACGCTGCAGCAATTAACGAGACAAGGCAGGATAAGGGATTGAAGACTTGAAAAGATAATGAAACACACACAGTTGAGAGGACGCCAGAACCCAGATAGGACTTGACAAACAAAGATAATGGACGCTTTGCTTCCAGCAAGGTTCTGTGCGCAAGCACCCTCTTTATCCTGTTTCCCCAGCTGCAGCTAATGAAGGGAATCAGGGCCTTTTTCTCCCCCGTAACCCATGTTGCTCCCTTATCTGTTCCTCCCTGCATGCCCTAGGATGAAGAAGGGGTGGGCCTGGGTCTTCCTCTGAACACCCAGCCGGACTGTGCCCTTCCCAAGTTTCCTCCACAGCCACCAGAGCCACACTCCCACTCCCTGTCAGCGGTTCCACCTCTCCCTCGGAATCAGACTCCAACATGGGCATGACAGGAGGAGAGAGGAAGGGGAAGAGGGACTGGAGGACTGTGGGCCCCTTAGAGCTTCTGAGCGTGGTAGTTTTCTTGCAGACATTTCATTACCCAGCTCGGTAACATCATCAGTGGTAGAAGAGAGTGGGGTTCTGTGTTTATGAAGTTCCTACTATTTGATTGTTGGTCTAGTGTTAATATTAGTGGCAACCTCTGCTTCTCTGAGTGTCAAGCATTTTGGATTTTTTGATAGCCTCTTTTGTATGGTATATAGATGTTTATCTCTATGTGCCTGTTGATGGCTGACAGGGCAAGCCACTTGTATATAAACAGAGAGCAAGCCCCATTCCTTTCTAGCACTGATGATGCTACCTAGTTGTGTATAATAAGATGTCTGCAAGCAAACAATGAGGATCATAGAGTAGCAAGGACCCCACAGTTCAATTTTGAGCTACAAATATTCCCTTCTATTGGTTTGCCCCTGTACCCAGCATCTTCAGATAAAGTTAGAAAGCTGGCTAACCTGAACTCTTGAAGATCCTGGTACAGTTTTGACTTGATGGGCCCCAAAGCTGCCCCAAATCAGACACTGCCAGTGCTCCTACTGAGGAGATCCAATGTATGACAGCTATAACTCTTCTAAATTCCTAATCTGACGTTCCTTTTTTTTCAATTCACGTCCAAATTGCCTGTTATATGTATGCATTTAACATCTCCAAACCACTCCAGCTGGAACTGGGAATCACTTTAAAGTGTCAATACTAATATCTTTCCTAAATATGCAAAAAAAAAAATTGAAAAGTGAAGATAATTAATTCCATCTGTCCATCTTTGAATTTAAAAAACAAACAAACTTCAAAACCTCTTGTAAGTTGAAGAGCTGTTGAGATATGAATATTCCCCAGTGTGTTGATGTCTGACAGTTTTTAAGATTTCTCTCAAACACAGATGTATTTTTTCCCCTCTGGTGACATTTCCCTCTTTTGTTTCATCTGCATGTGCCAAAATTGAAGGAGGAATATTTATTTCGTCCTGATGGTTCGTTCATCGTGATCAGCTGGTATTTTGATCACGCCATCAATCAAGATTGGTTGACTTCCCTAGGTAGAAGGGCTAGGTTAAGCAACCAAAAGTGTGCTGGGATCATCAGATTATGGAGAGAAGACAAGTTGATATTGACAATTATCCCATTTTTTTTGCTTTTTTGCTTTTAAATAACCACTGGCAAATTTTGACTTCCTTTGATTTAATTGTGAGGTCCTTGGTGCTCTCTGAGCTTGGTGACAATGAATTATGTGCCTCAGAGTCGGCTAGCTGTCAGGATTAAATCATGACTCTCTGTCATGCCCCTGTTAGAATCTGACTCTGAGGGAGGGGAGGAACAGCCGACAGGAGGTGGAAGTGTGGCTCCGGAGATTGTGGAGGAAACTGGGGAAGGCCGGCTGGGCAGTCAGAGGAAGACCCAGGCCCATCCCCTCTTCATCTTTGGGCATGCAGGAGGAGAGGATAAGGGAGAAACATGAATGGCATGGTCTATGGGGGAGGAAAGGGCCCCGATCCCCTTCATAGGCTGCAGCTGGGAGGATTGTTTACAAGGACAAACTGCGCATGGCCCAGTGCTGGAAGCAAAGCGTGAAATAATTCTAGTCTTTCAGTTCTTATCTAAGTTCTCGCATCCTTCCCAGTGTGTGTATTTCAATATCTATGGACATCTTTGAGCCTTTATCCTGCCTTGTCACGTTAATTGCTTCAGTGCGGTTTGTGTTGTTGTTTTTTCTATTTATAATTTACATGTATTTTGAGTTTGAACGGAATGTCTTCTTTTTCGCAATTGTTTGTGGGGGAGTTTTTTCTCCAGTCAATGATAATTGGATCGTGGAGGCCAAGTTGAAGGAATTAAAGGGACTTCACCTGTTTTTGTGACTTTGTTGCTTTTGTATCCCACCCTGAGCCATCACACTCTCGAGCCAAACTTCCAAAACTTAAAAAGGATTTATTGGGAGTTAACGTGTCCGGCATTGCCTGGGTGTAGCCGACTCTGAGACACATCATTCACTGTCACCTTTGACCCTGGTTTTTCCCCACCCCCTGAGTGTATCGGAATTCATATTCTCCAATGGGACACATCCATTGCCAAGAGTCATCAATTATGTTCTCCAGTTAGAATTTTGCTGGGCAGAAACTTCAGTCACCTAGTTACTATCTTCAAAAACAATTTACGGAACGCAGTTTCGGTTTTGCAAGCTGCTGCACTCCTCTTTCAAACCTTTTTCCCCCTTCCCTTTCCGTTGGCGACTCTAAAAAGACCAGAGAAATATTTTATGATTTGACAGGTGGCTGGGGGTTTTTTTGCACACCTTTCATTACCCAGTCAAGTGACCTCATCAGACCTTAAAGCAGGGATGGGATTTTCCTGGTTCGGACCGGTTCGGGTGAACCCTTTGTTCCAATGATCAGTTGGCTTTGAGCCGGTTTGCTCCCATGAGCATGTGGGCCTGTGTTTTATGTCTTCTTGTTAGAGCACAGCTGATTCGCGCGGCTCAGCTGTTTTCTTCAGCTGCAGTTGAAGGTAAGTATTAGCTTTTTTTAAATGCAGAGCATGCACAGGGAGCACGTGCAAAGCATGCACTCACTGAACCTATTGTCATACCAGTTGAACCCCTGCCTTGAAGGTGACAACCCCATTCCTTTCTAGCAGTGATGATGTTACCTAGTTGGGTCATGAAACATCTGCAAGAAAGCAACCAAGCTCAGAGAACACCGAGGACCTCACAGTCCTCCTCCTCCTCCTTTTCCTAACTCCACCTCCTTTGAGCACTGACGATGTTACCTAGTTGGATCATGAAATGTCTGCAAGAAAACAACCAAGCTCAGAGAGCACCGAGGACCTCACAGTCCTCCTCCTCCTCCTCCTCCTCCTCCTCCTTCCCCCAAACCCCGCTTCCTTCTAGCACTGATGGTGTTACCTAGTTTGGTAAGGAAACATCTGCAAGAAAACAACCCAGCTCAGAGAACACCAAGAATCCCACAGTCCTCCTCCTCCTCTTCCTAACTCCACTCCCTTTGAGCACTGATGCTGTTACCTAGTTGGGTCATGAAACGTTTGCAACAAAATCACCAAGCTCAGAAAGCACCAAGGATCCCACCATTTAATCACTTGGTTGGAAAGCTTGATTCACTGGATCCGAACACTTTTTAAAACAAAATTAAAGCAATTTGTGTAGCTAACATTTATTGGTGAGCAGTTGGCCAGCTATTTTCAAAGACTTGTATTATTAGAAGTTGGAATTGCTGCAGAAGACAAGACAAAGAACTATGGAAGCTATTGCTATTGTGTTTTGCAGCAGGTCCCTAGTGGCACTCATGCCTGTCACAACTGACATGAAGATGCTGAACCCTATACAACTCACGTATATATATATATATATAAAAAGCAGCTAAATAAACCTGTTCATTAATGAAAGTTTGTTGAAAAGTAGGCTAAACAATTAGAAAGTCCTGTTTTCTTTCTGCTCTGCTGCATTCCAGCTAGTCAAGAGTTCAATCAATCAATCAGAATAGAGAGGAAGGGACCCTCAAAGGTCTTCTAGTCCAGCCCCCTGCTCAAGCAGGAGAACCTATTCCACTTCAGACAGGTGGCTGTCCAGTCGCTTCTTAAAAATCCCCAGTGATGAAGCATCCAGAACTTAGATCATTAGAGATAAGTACTCCAAGGTCCTTGTGATGAAGCGCCACAATGTCTGGAGGCAACTTCTGTTCCACTGGTTAATTGTCCTCACTGTTCGGAAGTTTCTCCTCAATTCCAGGTTGCTTCTCTCTTTGATGAGTTTAGAATTATAGAATAACAGAGTTGGAAGGGACCTTGGAGGTCTTCTAGTCCAACCCTCTGCTTCGGCAGGTAACCTTATACCATTTCAGTCAAATGGTTGTCCAATCTCTTCTTTCTCCTCCAGAGCATTCACAACTTCTGGAGGCCAGCAGTTCCACTGATTAATTGTTCTCCCTGTCAGTAAATCCTCTCCTTAGTTCTAAGTTGCTTCTCTCCTTGATTAATTTATTCATGGCATCTTGTCCTGCCTTCAGGTGCTTTTGGAGAATAGCTTGACTCCCTCCTCTTTGGGGCAGCCCCTGAGAGATTGGAAGGCTGCTATTGTGTCACCCCTAGTCCTTCTTTTCATCAAACTAGACATACCCAATTCCAGCAACTGTATGTTTTAGCCTCCAGTCCCCTAATCCTCTTTGTTGCTCTTCTCTGCACTCTTTCTAGCATCTCAACATCTTTTTTTTTACATCGCGGCGACCAAAACTGGATGCAGGATTCCAAGTGTGACCTTACTAAGGTATTATAAAGTGGTATTAACACTTCACATGGTCTTGATTCTATCCCTCTGTTGATGCAGCCTAGGACTGTGTTGGCCTTTTTGGCAGCTGCTGCACACGGCTAGCTCATATTTAAATGGTTGTTCACTAGGACAACTCTCACAGTTACTACTATTGATCCAGGCACCACCTATACTGTATCTGCGCATTTGGTTTTCCTTACCTAAACATAGAACCTTCCTTTTTTTCACCACTGAATTTCATTTTGTTAGATAGCGTTAAATAGTTTCCATCCGTTGCTTCTTCTCCTGCCCTCAGGTGCTTTGGAGAATAGTTTGACCCCCTCTTCTTTGTAACAGCCCCTCAAATACTGGACTACCTCTATCATGTCACCTCTAGTCCTTTTCTTCTCTAGGTTGGCCGTACCCAATTCCTGCAACCGTACGTCGTACTTTGTAGTAGTACCTGTGATTTCATCCATCCCATGTTGACGGTGACTTTAACGTCACATTGTCTGTACTCCCAATGGATATGTTTGTTTTTTTTCAAAGAAAATTGTCCAGCATTTTCACCCATTTTTGTCCTTGTTCCTGGACTTTGAGGAAAAGCAAGCTAAATAGAGCATAAATTCTGAAAAAGCAAATTGGAATAAATAACTTCATTTGTTATTGGTGACACCGAGGTTCTGCCTTCCCCCCGAATGAATTTGCACAGCTGGGCCAAGAGTGTCATGTTAATTAATTGTGTCATGTTAATTAATATGAGCAATAGCACTGGAAGCTACCTGAAAATCATCTCAATCTTTGGGATATGTATGCACCCGTAAAACGTAGAAAGCTTCAGGAACAAACACACACACACATTTCCACGGATGATGCATCGACCTTTCCTTGTCAACATCTGAGCCTGTTAGGGCTTTTCGCCCCTTCACAAAAAAACATATTGTTAAACAAAATGCAAAGCAAATTCACCCCCCCCCCCCCAATGAGTATGCAGTCTACACAGATAGTCTTATAACAATGTCAACTCATAAAATATTTCTATGATCTTTTTTAGAGTTGCCAACAGAAAGGGAGGGGGGGGAAAGGGTTTTGAAAGAGCAGTGCGACAGCTTGGAAATCAAAAGTGCATTCCTGAAATAGTTTTCAAAGATAGTAACTAGGTGACTGAAGTTTCTGCCGCATTCTAACTGGAGAACATGATTGATGACTCT
>NW_020769389.1:2174520-2191832 GCF_900518735.1 Pseudonaja textilis | reverse complement strand
AGGAAGGAAGGAAGGAAGGAAGGAAGGAAGGAAGGAAGGAAGGAAGGAAGGAAGGAAGGAAGGAAGGAAAGAAGGAAGATAGATAACGAAGAGATCTTCATTATCAGTCTCTCTTGAGATAGAATTAAGGAGGAAAGTGTCAGTAGCATTTATTTATTAACATTTATTAACATAAATCACACAATCCCCGACTCAAGTATACCAGAGATTGTAAAAAAAAAAAAAAATAGTAGGAGCTTCTAGAGACCCACAACTAGAGGCAAGTCCAGATTGGTGCCTCTGGTGCCTCTTTCTTTTTATACATGTGTGTTAATACTTAAGAGGGAAAAACATGTCCCTTGTCCACCTGTCCCATGGTTCACGAAGCCACTTTCCTCCCCTCCTTTAGAGCACATCAAGACTTCTTGGTGTTCTGTTTGTCCCATCCTGAGTGTTGACTTTCATTTCTTGCCTTTGTCTTCCTAAGCGGCGAGCAAGGAGAGTGAAATGTTGTGTTATCTCCGCCGGGCTGGTCGTTCTTCTGATCTTCATCATCGTCCTCTCCGTTTCCATCAAGAAATAAACCCAGCTGGTTTTCACAGGTAGGATTCTGATGCGTTCGGTAGACTCGCAGAGTTGACCATTGGTCACAGCAGTGGGAAGTCAGTGAGGAATGGGAAGCATGACAGGGTCAACCACAGATCTAAAATGAAGGTCCTCGACTTACAACTCATAGGTTGTCCTGTTGCATCTTTGCATGGACTCAAGGCTACTTCCCTGCTTGACCCCTTCTTCCTTTCAGACTAGGAGATTCCCAACCTATGACCTGTTCCGGAATGGTCCTCTTCCACCCATGCCAAAGACCATTGGAACGGAATTGGAATGGAACCAATTATCTCTAAAGCCAAGGTGAAGTAGGGCTCCCATGGCATTTTTCCTACGCTAGAAATGATTTGCCAGAAAGATGGCCGAGCCAGCTGTTATTCTTAATTTTTAAAAGCAGAAAATGCACCATTGACTCTTCAGCTCAATGAACACAGAAGAGTCAAGTGTACTTTGGGTTTGATAAGTCCGTGTTGCTGCTTTGCAAGATACTTTCTTTTTATGTGCCTTCTCCTTCCCTGGAACAGCATGAATGTGAAGAAGTAGAAAGTAAGAAAAGTAGGGGGGGAGTAGGAATAGGCGAAAGAAGAGGAAGGAGGAGGAGGAGGAGAAGAACCAACCACCTGTTGGAGGAGGAGAAGGAGACCAAAGGATGGGTCACCTTTTGGGAAGAAGAGGAGGAGGAGGAGGAGAAAGAAGAAGAGGAGGAAGAAGAGGAGGAGGAAGAAATAGTTTGTTCTAGCCCCTCATTTTCCAAGTAGTAAATTATGGACAGTTATAGACATTTATGGTCATTCTCCTCCTCCTCCTCTTCACAAACCCCATTCTGTTCTAACACTGATGATGTTACTTAATTGCATCATGAAACATCTGCAAGAAAACAAGTAACTTCAGAGCACACCAGGTAATTCACAGTCCTCCTTCTATCCTTCCTCCGCCACCGCCTCCCCCTGTAGACCCCACTCTCTTTTAGCACTGATGATGTTTATCTGGTTGAGTAATGTAACATCTGTAGCAAAACAACCAAGCTTTGAGAGCACCAAGAACCCCACCTGTCTCCTTGGGGTTACCTTCCCTGAGTCAGAGAGGAACCAATCTGAGCCTCTCCTTATCACTATTTCCCTTCCCTAGGATTTAAGAAATGTTTCTGTCTTTGTTTCCATAACAAAGTTTTGGAATATTCTCAAGGCTGTCTTCCTGGTACCTTACAAAGAGGTTTAATTGTGATTTAATACCTGTCGTTGGTGGACAGATTGGAACCGTGTCACAGATTTCGACCGTTTCGAAAAGCGTAATTCTCCCACAAATTATCTGTATATCAAAAAACCTTCCCTGAAGAACAAGTATTTTTTTGAAATGATATTTAAACAATTGCTTAATTGTAGGCTTTGTTCAAACGATTAAAAAATAAAAAAGCAAACGGATCCTATTTGTGGATCAAAAAAAAAAAAGAGAACATGATCCTGATTGAAAATAAATAGACTCACCCATTCGTAATCGTGTTTCATAAATGTGCAAGCTATACAGAATGAAGGTTAGGATAGATCAGGGATCTTCAAACTTGACAGCTTTAAGACTTGTGGACTTCAACTCCCAGAATTCCTCCTCCAGTCATGTTAGTTCAGGAATCCTGGGAGTTGAAGTCCACAAATGTTAAACTTGCCAAGTTTGAAGACCCTTGGGATAGATCTATGCAAAAACCCACCAACAGTTCTCTACATCCATGTGGTTGAAATGTTTGTAGCAATCAGAAATGAGATCCAGTGAAAAATGATTGAATTCCTTGGGATAGCAAGAGCAATAGCACTTAGACTTATATATCTCTTTACGGTGATTTACAACCCTCTCTAAGCTGTTTACAGAGTCAGCATATTTGCTCCCAACAATCTGGGTCCTCATTTTACCCACCTCAGAAGGATGAAAGGCTGAGTCAACCTTGAGCCTGGTGGGATTTGAACTGTCAAATTGCAGGCAGCCGATAGTCAGCAGAAGTGGCCTAGAGTACAGCACTCTAACCACTGTGCCCCTAAGGATCTTTATAGGATAGGTTGGTTGTATGACAGCAGTTCCTTGATTTTTTTTCTGTTGCTTGATTACGGTTTTCTCTTTCGTGCTTTGATCCCAACTTACAACGTGGAAAGATTTTTCCAGCAAGTCAACCATTCCCAGAAGGTGTAGCTATGGAAACTGTACACCGAGATTGGCCAAACTTGGCAACTTTAAAACTTGTGGACTTCAACTCCCAGAATTCCCCATCCAGCCATGAAATTGAAGTCCACAAGTAGGCAAGGTTGGACATTCTTATGGTGTACAGTAGGTGTGATCTTACTAAGGCTTTATAGAGTGGTATTAGTACCTCCCTTGACCTTGATTGTATCCCTCTGTTAATGCAATTTAGGATTGTGTTGGCTTTTTTGGTTGTCACTGCACACAGTTAACTCATATTTAACTGGCTGTTTAGTAAGACTCCAAGATCCCTCTCCCAGTTACTGCTTCTCAACTCTTGCTAAAAACTTCTTTTAACTAGAGATTCTGGATCAAAACAAGCAACCTTCTGCATTCAAGTCATGTCTCCTGTTAATAGGCTATAATAATGCCTGCAAATCTCAGCTATTTTCAATTCCAAAACTTCAAAAGACATTTCAAGCGATCCTCCCCAAGATTGTGAGATCTTGAGCAGAACTATTGGGCCCCTCAGGATACAAGGATGCCTTCACACATCTCATGCCACTTTGTTACCGAATTAATAAAATTTTCTCACTTTCAGTCATAGATGGAATAACAACAAATTATTTCTCCCAAACCGCTAAGTTTTCCTAGGGGTTGTTTACACCCAGGAAAACCCTTACCTCAAATGCACAACTTCACCAAAGTTAAAAAGTAATTTGTGAATGAAGGCGAATCTACGCCTCCCAGGGTAACGTTGCAGTATCCAATCTGGGTCAATCACTGGGAACCAGAGGTTGTGTCTTCCAAACTTTTGGGGCCCATCCTTAGGGAATTTCTCTCTAGCAGAGTGTGTGTGCTTTGGGCTATTCTGTGTATGGTATTTATAGGGTGCCTGGTTGTGTGTGTGTGGCTTTTGAGTTGTTGGTTAGGGTGTTGACCGCTGGCTATTTAAGTCGTTGGCTGTTGTTTCCTTGTGGTGCCAGGCCCTCGCTTCTTGATAAACTACTAAGATTGTTGGGCAAGCAGATACAAAAACAGCCAGGAAAGTGATTGAAACCTGGGAAACAGGCCCCTCATCAGTAAGTAATGCTGATTTGCCCCCAGTTTATCAGGAGTTTAGGAGGTTAAGCACTTGGCAGCACAAGGAAACAACAGCCAATGACTTAATAACTAGCTACCTTGATGCTGTCACACGCTAGAAATCAGGGTAGAATCCCTATGTAGCCGCAAGAGAACTATGTCTATCCTCCCTTAAATTCTATTGTTATAGTTGTTGAAGTTGTGTCCGACCCATTGTGACCCCATGGACAACATTTCTCTAGGCCTTCCTGTCCTCTACCATCTTCTGGAGTCCATTTAAGCTCATGCCTACTGCTTCCGTGACTCCATTCAGCCCCCTCGTTCTCTGTCATCCTTTTCTTCTTTTGCCCTCAGTCATTCCCAGTATTAGGCTCTTCTCCAGTGAATTCTTCCTTCTCATCAGGTGGCCAAAGTCTTTGAGTTTCATCTTCAGGATCTGGCCTTCTAAAGAACAGCCAAGGTTAATTTCCTCTAGGACTGACCGGTTGGATCGCCTTGTGGTCCAAGGGACTCGCAAGAGTCTTCCCCAACACAAATTCTGTTGAGGCCTATCTAAATCCTAGCAGGTGCTAACCATTAGTTGAGAAGATTCCTGCGCAGAGGCTGCTTATCAATAAATCAGTTTAATTGGACCTTCATGTATGGACACAATCTTTTGTGCCTGAAAGATGAGGTCACGTGTCTCAAGATTTTATTGTGCAATAGGAGTTCCGGTTTGCAGCGCTTTGGGGAAGGCAGGAATCCGCGACTCTGCGTGGTTTCTGCCTGCGCTCGCTGCCCGAGTGCTCCGAGCCATCCAGCTTCGAGGCTAGCCACCTCCGTAGAAGGTGGCGAAGACAGAGGGGACCTGGCAGGGTCGAGAGATATCGCACCTCTCTTCCCTAGCCGGCTAAACCCCCTTTTCTGAAGGCAGCTGAGCAGCAGGCAGAAATGGCCGCCACATAGAAGAGCTCAGCCGGAAAAAGAAAGCGCAGGAGGAGCTGTGAAGAAGTGAAAGTGTTTTTTGCTGACCGGGATAAAGTAACGAAAGTACCCTGGAACTTAACATTTGCTAAAGATACATCGTTTCCAGAGCTTTACAAGCGGCGAATGGAAATTAAAAGGAAAAGGTTTTTTTTTTTTTCACTCTCCTTCCTAACGTGACAATGAATGGAACTGCAAGAGAAATTGGAAAACCCGCATTGGAGGTAATTAAATGCTAAAGGGACAAGGATTTCTGAATACTTAAAAAAAAAAACTTTTTTGCTGTAAGTGGGAAGGGAGAGGAAAATAAAATTGGAGCAGAATTTGAAAATAAGGAGGAGATTGCCTAGAATTCTAAAGAGCTATTAAATATTAATAAGACTTCTAAAAGATATACCTTAATTGGAACTTTGTAACTAAATAGTAACCCCAGAAAGAGAAACGGAAGAAAGACAAAAGTACTAAAAGAAACAGCTTATTTGGATTGTTTGGTGACTTTGGAATTTTTGGGAATTATTTTTGATTAAAAGCACTTGGGTGGTTATCTTGGAAAAACTTTTTCTCTCTACAACGGCATCACTTGTGGATGAATTGAAAATTGAATACCAAAAATACAAAAAGAAGAACAAAAAGAGAAAGAGTCTTTGGATACTCTTTTTCAATTTCTAGAAATGGCAGTTTGTACTTATGAATGACTGCGCAGCAGGATGACTGGGGTAAAGAAGAAGCCATCTTTGATGAACAAGTGACTCTATTTGGGGAAGGAAAGGAAAAAGAGAAAAAGAAAAAGGGGACTTTAAGATTTGAAAAAACAACCAAAAAAGAGAAAAATAAGGTGAAAAGTGGATATAATGTTAGAAAACAACAGAAAGGGGGAAAGCAGAAGAGGAAAGGGAGGTGGAGAGACAAGGGGGTAAAAAGGGCAAGGAGAAGAATAAGCAAGGGAGAAAGAAAAGGATAAAAAGCCTCAATGGTGGGGAGCAAGATGTAAAGAAACAAAATTCTTTTAGAGACAATGGGTAAATTTAATTGAAAAAGGGATTCTGTAAAGGTACATAAGATTGTATTTTTATATTTGTATTTAGAAATAATGTTAAAAAAATTGGAAACAACATGTAACCCAAAATGGGATAGAACATTTAGTGTAATTCAATGAAATCTTTGTGAAGAAAAAGAAGGTAATGAAATAAATGAGAGAATTGAAGTAGGAGAAATTTTAATGATATAATTATTTAAAATATGTGATGTGGGGGGGAAATAACTATGGAAAGTATAAGTGTTCCCATAAAAGTATGATATTTAATTGAAAAGTAACGTTTAAGATATAAGTGAATATTAATATTTATGATTAGATTTGTATTGGCATTGATAGTTGTTTTAACTATAACATATACCTATAAATTTTTTCTTTTCTTTTTGTTTGTTTTTCTTATGAAATACATTGTGTGATTTTAGAATGTACTAAACAGAATCGCAATGCAAGTTATGTATTATATTAAGTATTATAAATTTAGGGGAAAGAGTTAAAGGCGTCATACTCCAATCAGTGTACAGGATAAGTTTTGTTTAAAGAGAAAAGATAAATGGATAGCTGGAAACAGAACAGACAAAGAATAATAAGTATTATGATTTGAACTGAGATGAGATAAATAAAATAAAATTAAGAAAGTTAAAAGAGGGGAGAAGATATATAGAAAATTGAAAATGGTAATAAGATATGGAATGGTATATAAAATGAATATGAATTTGAATTTGTGTCTGTACGAAGAGTTGCAACCTGGGATCAAGCAGCTTTCAGAAAAGGTATTTTATGTTTTTATGTTTCGTTTGTTTGTGTATTGTCTTTGAAAATCAATAAAATTGTTTAAAAAAAAGATTTTATTGTGCAATACAGAGGTGCAAACATTGTGTGATAATATCATCATATGCTTGACTCGTTTGAATGGTGTTGCTCAAGAAGGTTCCTGCATATTCCTTGGACAGGCAAAGCAACTAACAAGCAAATACTGGAACGCACAATACCAGAAGGCAAAAAAAAAAAAAATCACAAAACTGCATCTCACTTATTTTGGCCATGTCTAGTGGGGGAATTCAGTGGACAAAGCAATTGTGTTGGGAAGAGTTAGCAGTAAATGGAAACCAGGCCACCCCAAAACAAGGTGGCTGGACACCATCAAAGCTAACACCAACCAAAGCAAAGAATAACTCAAAGAAGCAGTGCAAGATGACTGAATGGATAACATCATCGTCTTCTGCATGATGGCACACACACACACAAGCCCACACAGAAACAACTTTGCCCTCCCATAAAGTCCTACACTTAGGCAAGAAAAACCAAAAGGACACATATAGACTGGGTGAAACCAAGCTCAATAGCAGTAACTGTGAGAGGGATCTTGGAGTCTTAGTGGACAACCAATTAAATAGGAGTCAAAAGTGTGCGGTGGTTGGACTAGAAGACCTTCAAAGTTCCTTCCAACTCTTTTATTCTGTAAGATAGTTTTCACAAAGACTTTAGAATTCCCTTTCTGGTGTGAGAAAAATCGGATGGTTTGGCTATATTTCTGCACTGTCACTCATCCGGGCTACTGCCTGGATTCTTTCTGCTAAAAAACTCAAAATCCCATGTGGTTTGGCTGTCTTTTTCTCTCTTTCCTTCCTGAAAATTGATCCTAATGTACGGTTCCCGTTGGGTTATTCCCACTTACGAGCCCACGTTGAATGAAGCAATAATTCAGCGTAACGAATATTGTAAATAAGGGCAAAACGCCAGCAGCTCTCTTCTGGGCAATCGCTCTTCCTTCCCAAAATTGATGCCAGGGGGACAATTTTGCTCATTGGTTCTCGACGTTTATCATCGTGTTGCACATCGCTTGGACGGTTGAGAGAGCAAGCCAGACTCCAGCGATCGATTCTCCAGGCCTTCAGGGGGATTGGCCAGATTTAGCCCGCTGGCAAAATCCCTGGCCGACGTCAGCCTACCGATGCTAGCTTTTGCTCTATCCCCCACTAAGCCAAGAAAAAAAAAAAGAAAAAGTATTGCTCTCTGGTTGCAAATAGCATTTTTTAGCATCTCACATCCTTTCCAAGTGTCCGTCACAGACTTGAATGCTGGGTCCCACCTGACAATATGAAAACTAAGGGTGTGACACTTAGGTAAGAAAAACCAAATGCAGTAGGTGCTACCTGGCTCAATAGTAGTAACTGCAAGAGGGATCTTGGAATCCTAATGGACAATCACTGAAATATGAGCCAGGCGTGTGCTACAGCTACCAAACAAGCCAACAGAATTCTATTAAGAGAAGGATAGAATCAAGATTCGGTGAAGTGTTAATACTACTTTATAATGCCTTGGTAAGACCACACTTTGAATACTACATCCAGTTTTGGTCGCCATGATATAAAAAAGATGGTGAGTTTGGAAAGGGTGCAGAGAAGAGCAACAAAGATGATTAAGGGACTAGAGGATAAAACATACAAAGAATGGTTGCAAGAATTGGGTTACATCTAGTCTAATGAAGAGAAGGACTAGGGGTGACATGATAGCAGTGTTCCAATATTTGAGGGGCTGCCCCAAAGAAGATGGGTCAACCTATTCTCCAAAGCACCAGAAAGCAGGATAAGAAACAATGGGTGGAAACTAATCGAGGAGAGAAGCAACCTAGAACTAAGGAGAAATATCCTCAGAGTTAGAACAATTAAGCAGTGGAATAAATTCCCTCCAGAAATTGTGGGTGCTTCATCACTAGAGGATTTGAAGAAGAGACTGGAGAGACATTTGTCTGAAATGGTATAGGGTCTCCTGCTTGAGCAGGGGGTAGGACTAGAAGACCTCCAAGGTCCCTTCCAACTATGTTATATCCATCCATCTCTTTTATGCCCTGCACTATCTTTGTCAGCCTAGCTGTTGTGGCCTGTTGGCCGCCAGCCCCTCCAGCAAGCAAATCAGAGGAGGAGGAGGAGAAGGCATGGGAGTCAGGGTCAGCCTGAGGGAAACCTGGGAACTCCGAGCGGGGAGAGGGAATGGAGCTGGCAGAGAGAAAGAGGCAGAGCCTGGGCTGTCCATCAGCCCTCAGATGGAGAGTCAACAGCCCCCAGGTCTGGCGGTGGCTGAAAAGGAAGAGCAGAAACAGCTAGGTCCAATGCCTGATGCACGGATGCACAGAAGGCAGAGGAGAGAAGAGCAATGGAAATCTATGGGTTGGTCCTCGGGACGGAAGAGCCATCACTGCTAATGATGCCCGACCCTAGCTCTGGGGATAAGGGGACCTGGGTCAGCTTGCAGGATTATTATTATTTTTTTCAGAAAGACCTTAGCTTAGAGGTCACCAGCAGCTGGCAAGGATTGCATTTGTGTCACGCAATTTGGGGCAAGTGCCTCGTCTGACACGTCGGCCGCATGAATATGCGGTGTGTCGCGAGGTTGCTCTGATAGTCTGCTTTGCTGAATGAGTTGTGATTGTTGCGTGCACTTCGCAGCAGCGGGGGGACAGCGCTGCTGAATGAAACCGGGGGCTCATCGAACCGATGCTCTTGACGCCAGTCAAACGTCTCTGTGAATGTCTCTTACAGTGACACAGGCAGTGAGCAAAAAAACCCCATGATTCCGCGGTATGAAAGTTAATAAAGATGATTTGTAGCCATTGTGATTAGTCATTATTGATCAGCTTGACATCCGTAAATGTGTTTCATCCTCTTTTCCACCCAAGGAGGCCATAGGCCGATCTTGCGTCTTCGGGCAGGAAATTGTTTTGCATCTTTCACTATTCAGCTATTTTGGGAGGTGACAACTCAAGCTACTTTATTAACAGAGGAGGGAAATGCCTCTCTTTTTTACTTTCTCCACACCATGTATCTGTGCTCCTTTTATGTTCTTCCTTCCTTCCTTCCTTCCTTCTACCTTCCTGCCTTCCTTTTCCTTCATTTCTTCCCTATGTCTTCCCTTCCTCCCCTTCTATCTTTCTCTTATTTTCCTTCTTTCCTTCCTTCCTTTCTTTTCCTTCCTTCTTCACTCCCTCCCTCTCTCTCTCTCTTTCTCTTATCTTCCATCCTTCTTCTCCCACCCTTCCTCCTTTCCTCTCTCTCTTTCTTTTAACTTCCTTCCTTCCTTCCATGGAATTCATTCTTTCTTCCTTACTTTCTTTTCTCTCTCTCTCTCTCTCTCTCTCCCTCCCTCCCTCCCTCCCCCTTCCCCTCTCCCTCCCTCCCTCCCCCGCTCTCTTCTTACCTTGGTTCTTTCTTTCTTTCAAAGTGCAATATGTTTGTAGGAATTTACACTTTCTTTTCTGGATTCTGTTCTTAATGCTTTTACCTGGATTTCACAGTTTCACTGTTTTAAGAATTCCCGCTCAAGCTTTATTTGGAAAATTGCATTTTATACACCGGGCTTACCCAATTTCTGAAGCTTCTATCCTGACTCATCTTTACTAACCTGTGTCTATGTACCTTTTAAAACACAGCATGGGGGTGACTGAGGCAACCTTGAGGATTATCAACGTGATACCATCCACGTCCTTGTTTTCTTTGTCCAATGGACATTATCTCACATGCATAAGGGTAAACAGCAGCACAAGAGATTGCTGCATTGTATCAGTTCACATCATAGTTTCTCTATGTTGTGCTAAAACCCATGGATGCATTGGTAACATGTCATTGTAGAAACAGACATCAGCAAACTAGCGGAATGAAAACAGAAGCTAAAATAAGCTATGCAAACTCCCTTTCTGGCCTTAAAATAGATTTCCCAGGGAGTAGAACTCAGCAGCAGAATATAAGGTTTACAAGGACTAGTTTAGCAATAGACCATATGCCTTTCTTGAGCAAAATAATAATAATAATAATCAGGTTTAATTCCTCGTATCTCTGAGAATTAAGAGTATTTCCATAAACTCTGGATAAGATTAATTATCTGACATGGTCTCTCGGGATCAGGTGTTTCTAAATGTTCCAGAAGTCCAATTATGAAAAAGTAGACATATTTACTGTCTACAAAGGCCATAATTCTGTATAATTGAGAAAATTTAGGCTGTACAGAAACATGCATTAAAGCCTTGAAAGCAGCTGCAAAAGGTTATGGAGCCTCCTTGGAACTGCTGAAAGGACTGTGTTGTAGACTGGAGATCACTGAGAAGTTGGGAGCTGTGCCTACAATATAGTCCTTGCCACAAGGCCAGACAAGGAACAATGGATGGAAACTAACCAAGGAGAGAAGCAACCTGGAATTAAGGAGAAACTTCCTAACAGTGAGGACAATCAGCCAATGGAATGGAAGTTGCCTTCAGACGTTGTGGGTGCTCCAACATTTCAGTTCCATCTCAGGCATGAAAGCCAGCTAGATGACTTTGGGCCAATCACTAGGAGCTGGTGAGTTCTAGTCCTGCCTTAGGCATGAAAGCCACCTGGATGACTTTGGGCCAATCACTAGGAGCTGGTGAGTTCTAGTCCTGCCTTAGGCATGAAAGCCACCTGGATGACTTTGGGCCAATCACCAGGAGCTGGTGAGTTCTAGTCCTGCCTTAGGCATGAAAGCCAGCTGGATGACTTTGGGCCAATCACCAGGAGCTGGTGAGTTCTAGTCCTGCCTTAAGCATGAAAACCAGCTGGATGGCTTTGGGCCAATCACCAGGAGCTGGTGAGTTCTAGTCCTGCCTTAGGCATGAAAACCAGCTGGATGACTTTGGGCCAATCACTAGGAGCTGGTGAGTTCTAGTCCTGCCTTAGGCAAGAAAGTCAGCTGGATGACTTTGGGCCAATCACTAGGAGCTGGTGGGTCCTAGTCCTGCCTTAGGCATGAAAGCCAGCTGGATGACTTTGGGCCAATCACCAGGAGCTGGTAAGTTCTAGTCCTGCCTTAGGCATGAAAGCCAGCTGGATGACTTTGGGCCAATCACCAGGAGCTGGTGAGTTCTAGTCCTGCTTTAGGCATGAAAGCCAGCTGGATGACTTTGGGCCAATCACTAGGAGCTGGTGAGTTCTAGTCCTGCCTTAGGCATGAAAGCCCGCTAGGTGTCTTTGGACCAGTCACTCACTTTCAGTCCTATTCCCCCTTATAGAGTTATTCTTGGGGGGAGGGGGGATATAGGAGATCGAAGGAACAAGAGATTTGCTTCTCACCCTGAGTCATTTATACAGATATTAAGGCCCATATAGTAAATAAATAAGTATAGATTTTGTGTTTTCCTTCCACTGAGAAATCACGCAAGGCTGTACATGCCAAATCAAGATGATCTCAGGGGAAATAACTGACAATCTCCCAGATAGTTGCTACGATTTTCTCTCTCTCCCCTCCTTCGCCCCCAGCTCCGATTTTATTTACTTTGTTATGCAATTAAAGGTATTATTCCAAACAATAACCAAGCACAATCTACAGAAAACACTCCTTGTATCTGGGCTATACATGTGTTGTGGTTCGCTGTTAGCAGGTGCGGATGGCTCAGGTCTCGGAGAGCGAGGACTCGGTTGAGGGGCCTGCGTGTGATGCATGGATGGGGCCAGGACCATCAGGGAGTGGAGTGCTGCCTTCGGAGATTGTGGGGGCTGGCAGCAGTGATGAAGAGGTCCCCGAGGAGCCTGTGCCCAGCGGGCGTGCGCGCAGGGCTGCTCGAAGAAAAAACCAGCTGTAGCAGCATGGGAAACACGAGAGTAAGGCTACAGGTTGATGGCCCCTCCCTTAAGGGATAAAAGCCAGCCCTCAGAAGTGGGATTCTTTGCAGGAAGCAAAGAAGTTCTTGTACTTCAAGTCTTGTGGTAGTTCGGACTGAGTGAGAAAAATAAGCCATCCTTCTGGCACAAATATGCTAGTTCCACTAGTGTTTCCCAAGAAAGCATCTCGGCTGCGAAATCATAGGGGAAGCCAGGGGTGGGATTCAAATTTTTTAACAACCGGTTCTGTGGGCATGGCTTAGTTGGTGGGCGTGGCTTTCTGGTCATGTGACTGAGTGGGTGTGGCCAACTCAACATCACTCGCGTCAAGGGGTGCTTCTCCTTGCCTGGCCTCTCATGACAGTGGGGATGCTGCAGCGGTCGTAAGTGTGAAAAATGGTCCTAAGGCACTTTTTTCAGTGCCATTGTAAGTTTGAATGGTCACCAGTTTTAGACCAAAACTCAAAAAAGGGTATGTAAACTCATGTTTGAATGTCAATCTTTCTAGCTAGCCAAGAAGCCTTGCTGAATGTCACTCATCTTGGTTCCTTGTCATTAAAAGCTTCTTTCGGGCAGCTCTGCTTCGTTATTCAATTATTTCTTCAAAATGCTAACTCCAACGGGAATATTTCCTCCCAACAGCAGTGTAAAAAGCTTAAAACAACCCTTCTCCTTTAAGAAAGTACCAGCAAAGGAAAAAACCTCCTTTGGAAACAGTAAATCTAGGCGTACTGCCAAAAATGTAAGACGGGTGGGACGAAAAAAAAGGAAATTCCAAACAACCGGTTCTTCAAACTGCTCAGAAAGTTAACAACCGGTTCTAGCGAATAGGTTAGAACCACCCCTGGTTGAATATTGATCACATGACCACAGGGACGCTGCAGTGGTCATAAGCACGAGAAACAGTCATAAGTTCCTTTTTTAGTGCTGTTGTAACTTCTGCCACTCAACAGACTGTTGTACGTTGAGGACTGCCTGCATATGACACTTTTATTTATAGAAAAGAATATTTGGAATTCAGGGTTGAACTGTGACGTTTTGATGACATTACCTAGTTTTGGTAATGAAATGTCTATGAGAAAACAACCAAGTTTAGAGAGTCTATGAAGATTCTCAATCATCCAGGTCTTTTTTGTCTAAAAGGCGTTCCTCCCCACCAAGAGGCAACTGGACTTTTTTCTTTCTTTTTTCTTTTGAAGACGTTTCGCTTCTCCTCCAAGAAGCTTCTTCAGTTCTGATTGGATGGTGGGGAATGGAAGGATTGATACTCCTTGTAGACAGCTGGTCATTTGCATCCTTTTAGCGAGTCGTTGAGGCCACCTGGAGACTTATCTGTGTCCTCAAGATCTCCTGAGTAGCGCAATTGGTTCCTGTTGCCTGCAATTTTTTGGAAATCCATGGGAGTGGGAGTTGGAATGGTTTTCCAAAAATTGCAGACTACACGAACCATTTGCACTATTCAGGTGACCCTGAGGACATCGATAAACCTCCAAGTGGCCTCAAGGACTCTCTAAAAGGAGGCAAATGACCAGCTGTCTGCAAGGCATAGTATACATCCTTCCATTCCCCAGTCAGAGCTGAAGAAGCTTCTCAGATGAGAAGCGAAATGTCTTCAAAGAAAAAACCAGAAAGTCTTTCAGGCACATTTCAGGCAAGCTTAGAGAGAACCAAGGACCTCACAAACTCTTATTTGAACAGCCTATTTGTCTAGTACATAAAACCTATGTAAAATCTGACTTAATACTCCTGGTCCTTGCAAAAAAAATATCTCATCCATCGCTGGACTTATTTTTAATTGGAAAAGCCAAGAATTCCTACTTCTTCATAGAAATGCTTGCATTGCTCATTGAACTATGACCTTTCTGAAACTCAGTGTGTGGAGAGAGTGGTGGTGAAGTTGTAGCATATGGTTTCTGAGAGGCTGAATGATTGCAGGAGCTGCCAGCTCTCCTGATTGCTGTCAAAAGACTGTAAGTTGGAGAAAGGATGATTACAGCTCAAGACTTGTTCTCTTTATTGCTCGGTTTGTAGTGGTCTCGTATGTATGCCAACTGCTTGGATAAGGACTCTTCAAATGTCAGTTGCTCCACTCTGCACAGAATACATCTCTTCCAAAGGGTTGTCAGAAGGCAACAAAGGGGGGTGTTTGTAGCTCAGGGTTGAACTGTGGGAGCCTTGGTCCTCACTGAACTTGGTTGTTTTCTTGCAGGCGCTTCATTACCCAGCTAGGTAATGTCATCAGTGCTAGAAGGGAGTGGGGTTTGGGAGGAGGAGGAGGAAGGACTGTGAGGTCCTTGGTGCCCTCTGAGCTTGGTTGCTTTCATGCAGGTGTTTCATTGACCAACTAGGTAACATCATCAGTGCTAGAAGGGAGTGAAATTTGTGGAAAGGAGGAGGAGGAAGGACAATGGGGTCCTTGCTGCTCTCTGACCTTGGTTGTTTTCATGCAGATGTTTCATTACTCAACTAGATAACATCATCAGTGCCAGAAGAAAGCAAGGTTTGAGAAGAAGAGGAGTAGTAGAAGGGACTGTGAGGTCCTTGGTACCCTCCGAGCTTGGTTGCTTTCATGCAGGTGTTTCATTGACCAACTAGGTAACATCATCAGTGCTAGAAGGGAGTGAAATTTGTGGAAAGGAGGAGGAGGAAGGAGCGTCCTTGCTGCTCTCTGAGCTTGGTTGTTTTCATGCAGATGTTTCATTACTCAACTAGATAACATCATCAGTGCCAGAAGAGAGCAGGGTTTGAGAAGAAGAGGAGTAGTAGATGGGACTATAAGGTCCTTGGTGCTCTCTGAGCTTGGTTGTTTTCATGCAGATGTTTTTGGGGTTTAGGGAAGAAACCACAGAGTCAGGTAGAGTATTCCAGACATTTGACCACTCTGTTGCTGAAGTCGTATTTCCTGCAATCAAGTTCGGTGCGATTAACCTTGAGTTTGTATCTATTGTTTGCTCTTGTATTGTTATGGTTGAAACTGAAGTATTCATTGACTGGTAGGACATTGCAATGTATGCTTTTATATACTAAAATTTATGATTTTATATGCTTAGATCGGACTGAAGGCAGTGTAGTTCTAGATTTTCTAGGTCTAGAATTTCGAGTCTGGTGGCATAAGGTATTCTGCAATGAGTAGAAGAGTGGAGAACTCTTCTTGTGAAATATTTCTGGACTTTCTCAACTATGTTAATATCAGATACGTAATGCGGGTTCCAGACTGATGAGCTTCTTGCTGGTCCTCTTTGCTCCAAGTACCCCCGGACCATCCCAGGGTGCCCAACGGAAAGGGAGGGGGGAGCAATGCGGCAGCTTGCAAACCAAAACAGCATTCCATAAATATTTTCAAAGATAGTAACTAGGTGACTGAGATTTTCTGCCATGCAAAATTCTAACTGGAGAGCATGATTGAGGACTCTTGGCTATGGATGTGTCCCATTGGAGAATATGAATTACGATACACCCGGGGGTGGAGGGAAAACCAGGGTCAAGGGCAACAATGAATGATGCGTCTCAGAGTCGGCTACACCCAGGCAATGCCAGACCTTTTAACTCCCAATAAATCCTTTTGAAGTTTTAGAAGTTTGGCTCGAGACTCATGACTTAAATGGGGTTAAGTGCTGGAATCCTGACAGTGATTAGATAATGGGAGAGTTGATCTCCAAGCTGAGACAGCTCCAAATGAGGCCACCATGGAATGAAAGTATCTAAGCCTCCTGGTACTTTGGTGGCCTCTCCAGGATCACAATCTTACAAAGACGAACCTAGATTCTAATGCGTTTCTCATCCTCCTTAGGTCAGAGCACTAGTTTCAAATCCTCTTTCCCTAATCTCTCATTTGGACAGTCCTCACAAAGTTCTCCTCTTTTACATATTTATGCACGCATGAAATGTAATATCGGCTTCCCTAATTGCAATCCCAAATCTGATGAAGACTCATAGGCATCTTCTGAATTCGCTCTGGCTTTTATTGTATTCCTTCAGCATTATGCAGCCCGTAGATCCTCATGGCACCCTCGGTAGAAGGCTTTATCCTATCAGAGCCCTGCTGTAACAGAGTCTCCTCCTTCCCTCTTTGCTCATTAGCATATGTCCATCACTCTCATCTCTTAAGCAGTGGGTGGGGGGAGGCTTATTGCAAACGAGCGGCAGCTGCCAAAAAAGCCAACCCAGTTATAGGCTCCATAAACAGAGGAATAGAATCAAGATCACGTGAAGAGTTAATACCACTTTATAAAGGCCTTGGTAAGGCCACACTTGGAGTCCTGGATCCAATTTTGGTCACCACAATGTAAAAGTAGATGTTGAAGCTCTAGAAAGAGTGCAGGGAAGAGCAACCAAGATGATTAGGGGACTGGAGGCTCAAACATATTAAGAACAGTTGCTGGAACTGGGTATGTCTAGTTTGATGAAAAGAGATACTAGGGGTAACATGATAGCAGTCTTCCAATATCTCAGGGGTTGCCCCAAAGAAGAGGGAGTCAAGCTATTCTCCAAAGCACCAGAAAGCAAAACAAGAAGCAACAGGTGGAAACTAATCAAGGATTGAAGCAACCTAAAACTAAGGAGAAATTTCCTAACAGGGAGAACAACGCACCAGTGGAACAGCTTCGCCTCGAGAAATTGTGGTTGCTCCATCACTGGAGGCTTTCAAGAAGAGACTGAACAGCCTCTTGTCTGAAATGTCATAGGGTCTCCTGCTTGAGCAGAGGGTTGAACTAGAACAGAGGTCTGCAACCCTTGTCCTTGGACTGGCATTGGTCTGTGATATGCCAGGAACAGGGCCGTGGCAAGCAAGACCCCAGGAGGAGGAGAGGAAGAGGAAGAAGAAGAAGAAGAAGAAGAAGAAGAAGAAGAAGAAGAAGAAGAAGAAGAAGAAGAAG
>NW_020769389.1:2142588-2171516 GCF_900518735.1 Pseudonaja textilis | reverse complement strand
AATGGGAGGGAGGGAGGGAGGGAGGGAAGGAAGGAAGGAAGGAAGGAAGGGAGGGAGGAAGGAAGGAATTCCTGTAAATTCTACATGTAGTTTTCTTCTTAAGTAGTGAGATGTGGCTATTACAATTTTCTCCTGGGACTATTATTATTATTTTGATTTTCCAATCTCGTCTCCGTTTCTGGACTTCCATAATAAACTGTATCCAAGGTTAAATAGAACCCAGGTTAACTCTTTATGATAAATCACGATCTAGCATAAACTGCCCTTTTGCTAAGCAATATGCGCATATTAACATACATAAGCAATTTCAAAAATTCTTTCCAGAACAGTGGTATGCTCATGATACCTCCTAGAGTATGCCATCTTCTATTCTTGAGACCTCAATCCCGTAATAATCCATTTCTATTTCCTCCCCAAGCCCCGGATTTAATGTTCCGCCATGATGGGAATTTAGCATTTTAAGTGTTTTGAAGAACTCATTGCAGGTTTATTGGGGATCGTTGGGGAAAGAACCATATGGCTGTGCATTTTGAAGTTTACAACTTTTGCTGAAACAACTGGTTCATTTTCTGCATAGCAATTTACTAATACAGAATAATAATTGGCACGACAAGATAGACTTCCCTGGTTGCTTCTCTGTGGACATTAAGCCAGGTCCTAGAGGTTCTGAAGGCAGAGATGTCAGTAACCACTGACATCGACAGCCAGCAACCACTCAAAGCTAAGAATCTCTTGAAATGTGGGGAAAGACAGGACATGAAAGCCATAGTTGAATTGTGAGTAGGAAAGAGTATCCCACTTGCACGCTGAAAGAGAAGAAGTCAATCCCCATGTCAACTAAAAAATAATTATTTGGTCTTTTTAGTTGCCAGCAGTAAGGAAATGGGGGAAATAGTGCATTCCTCAAATGCTTCAGATAATTGTTTAGGCAGCTGAAGCTGTTGGCGCGCAAGATTATTACGGGAGAGCATGATTGATGACTTTTGGCTATGGATGTGTCCCATTGGAGAATATACATCCAGGGGTTGGATGACCAGGGTCAAGGGGGAAATGAATGATCTATCTTAGTGTCGGCTGCACCCAGGTAACACCGATATGACCACTTCTAATAAATCATCATTATTATTTTTTACTCAGAGAGATGTAGCTAGAGACTTATGATTTGAATGGGGGTGGATTTGTCGGAGCCCTGACAGCCAGCCGACACTCCAAAAATTCATCATTCCGGGATACCTGACCCCTGGCCTCTTCAATTGCTTCCCGACATCTGGAATGCATGGAGAGAAAGTCAGGTTAACGTGACAGAACAAGGGGGCTGTCAGAACAAGGCCTACTGGAAGCCGCCCAGCTACAAAGAGAAACTGAGGATGTAATCACAGGTGAAGCCGAGAGGCCTGAACAAATAAAGGAAACAAAAAAAAAACCCCACAGCTTCGGAAGGTGAGCTCCCCCAACCAAAAAAGGGAGGAAGTGGGGCCTTCCCTGGGCTCCAGAGGTTTTTCTGGGTGAAAACAGCCTCCAGAGGCTCTGTGGAGGCTGGAAATGGCCCTGTTTCCAGCCTTCTGGAGCCTCTGGGTGGCCTGCTTTTTACCCTCCCCGATTTTCCATGCGGGCCCTGCCCTTACCTGAGATCCAAAACAGGCCACATGGAGACTGCTGGGAGGGGAGGAGAATGGTGGGCAGGGCCAGCCAGTCATTGCAACTACCGATTCCACAAACCAGATGTAAAATTAACAACCGGTTCACCTGAACTAGTGCAAACCAGTCGCAGCCCAACCCTGCATCCGTCTAGATTGCAATTAGTAGAACATGAAGGATCAAAAAAGGTTAGTTGATCCAGCCAAGTAATCACTAGGGATACAGTTAGGGTCAAGGGATCAATTCCACCATTTTCGTTGCAGTCCACCACTGAACCTTCTCGAGAACTTCCTCAATCTTCCCTTTCTTCTGACGTATTAGACACCTTTCTTAGTTTTGTGTCTTCTGCAGTTGAGATGTGTCCTTCAGCTCTTGAGACCAAGTGGTGAAGCTTTTTACACATTAACATAGTTCCCACCCAAGGAGGAGATCTTACACCATTTCTGACAGTTGGCAGTCCAATCTCTTCTTGAAAGCTTCCAGTGATGAAGCTCCCACAACTTCCGAAGGCAACTTCTGTTCCATCGGTTGATTGTTCTCACTGTCAGAAAGTCTTTCCTTATTTCCAGGTTGAATCTCTCCTTGTTGAGTTTCCATCCATCATTCCTTGTCTGGCCTTCTGGTGCCTTGGAAAATAGCTTTTATGGGATATGTTTTACTACCGATATATGAAAATAGTTTTACAACAATGAGGAACTACTAAAATGTTCCTGACATCAATTGTCTCTCTCTGTCTCTGTCTCTGTCTCTGTCTCTGTCTCTCTCTCTCTCTCTCTCTCTCTGTGTGTGTGTGTGTCTCTGTCTGTCACTCTCTCTCTCTCGTAGCAAGTGCCCACTTACTTGCTCCACATATGACCACTTTTTGCAACCTTCTGACGAGCAAAGTCAATGGGGTATTCAGATTCACTTAACAACCGGGTGTGTAACTTATCTACTGCAGTGATTCACTTAACAACTGTAGCAAGAAAGATTGTAAGATAGGGCAAAGCTCACTTAGCATATGTCTTACTTAATCACAGAAATGTCAGGCTCAATTATGGTCATAAATCAAAGACTACCTGTAATCCATTTGTGGGCCTTCTCCAATACAGATGTCTACAGATTCTCAGCTCTTCCTCTTGTTGAGGATGGAAAGGACATTTGCCTTCCATGGAGGGAAGTAAGCAGTGGGGTGCCAAAAGGTTCCATCTTAGGCCCAGTACTCTTCAATATCTTCATTAACGATTTAGATGAGGGAATAGAAGGAGAACTTACCAAATTTGCAGATGATACTAAGCTGGCAGGAATAGTTAACACCCAAGAAGATAGGCTCAAGATCCAGATGGATCTTGACAGACTAGAACACTGGGCCATATTTAACAAAATGAAATTCATTGTAGAGAAAAGTAAAGTCCTACACTTAAGCAAGAAAAACCAAAAGTACACATATAGACTGGGTGAAACCAGGCTCAATAGCAGTAACTGTGAGAAGGATCTTGGAGTCTTAGTGGACAATTAGCTAAATATGAGCCAGCAGTGTGTAGCAGCAGCCAAAAAAGCTAATGCAATCCTAAATTGTATTAACAGAGGGATACAATCATGATCAAGGGAAGTACTAATATCACTCTGTAAAGCCTGAGTAAGATCACACCTAGAGTACTGCATCCAGTTTTGTTCACCAAGATGTTGAGGCTCTAGAAAAAGTACAGAAAAGAGCAACCAGGATGATTAGGGGACTGGAAGCTAAAACATACAACGAACGGTTGCAGGAACTGGGCTTGGCTAGTCTAGTAAAGAGAAGGACCAGGGGAGACATGATAGCGGTCTTCCAATATCTGAGGGGCTGTCACAGGGAGGAAGGGGTCAAGCTATTCTCCAAAGCACCTGTAGGCCAGACAAGGAATAATGGATGGAAACTGAACAAGGAGAGATTTAACCTGGAAATAAGGAGAAACTTTCTGACAGTGAGAACAATCAACCAATGGAACAGAAGTTGCCCTCGGAAGTTGTGGGAGCTTCATCAGTGGAGACTTTCAGGAAGAGATTGGACTGCCATTTGTCAGAAATGGTGTAGGGTCTCCTGCTTGGGTGGTGGGTTGGACTAGATGACCTACAAGTTCCCTTCCAACTCTGATTATCTGTTATCTGTTATCCTCTAGTCTTCTGGGACCTCGCCAGACCTTCTGTCAGATGGTGCTCCATTCAAAATCCAAGAAAGAAATACTTAGACTCCATTAATTAGAGAAAAGATATCTTTTACTGGAGGTCAAGTGGTAGCAACAAAAGAATTCTGAATCTGAGAAAATGGGCACGTAAATCACATATACAAAGTGATGGCAACGTTCCCACCCCCAATAGTTCAATTGGCTCATCCAATTAAAAGTTGCGTATAACATCATGTGGGCATCTCCAGGTGATGATGAGGCCTCTGTCCATTGACCTTGGTATATTTTGGTAAAGAGTGGCAGCTGCGCATAGCATAGGATAGAAGCCTAAGCAAGAACTACCCCGCCCCGTTCAAGTTATACAGTTCTGTTTTGTAACACCTCCAGCTCGCTTCCCATAACCATGTCCCCCCTCCTCCCCCTGTTACTTATGACAGCTGAAAGATGCAAAGCAAAGGAAGAAAATCTTGAAGGCTGACATTTAGCCCTCCTGCAAAAGAGGCGTTAGTCCTATAAAAGATAAAAATAGAAGATAACAGAAAATATACATGTAACACCATAATACTATATTTTAGGGTTTTTCAGGATATTTAGTACGAAATGCCTTGACAAGCTTAGGAGCTCTAACATTTTTCTCATTCACCCATTCAGACTGAGAAGGAGGAAAATGTTTCCAAGCAACCAAATATTGTAGTTGACCCCTTTGTTTTCAAGAATCCAAAATTTATTTCTCCAAAGGCATGGGGGTGGTGGTGGTGGATTGACCTGAGTTGGTCTCAAGTCGGAGGTATGTTCAGGTTTTATTAAACTAACATGGAAGACAGGGTGGATCCATCAGAGGGATTTAGGTAATTTCAGTTGGACTGCCACAGGGTTCACAATTCATTCAATTGGGAAAAGTCCAACATACTTAGGTCCAAGCTTTTTTTACTTTTGTGTGGTCTGCAAATATCTGGTGGATAAAAAGACCTTGTCACCAACTTGATATGGTTTTTGTGGAG
The DNA here is from genome assembly GCF_900518735.1 of Pseudonaja textilis. Next base: position 2,166,733 of record NW_020769389.1, on the reverse strand, counting down.
TTCTCTTTTTATCTGCAAATTTTTTATGGGCTTGATGAGCATCATTTAACGCTTTACGGGTAACCGGCCAGGTAAGCTGGAGCTGTGTTATCCATTCATCTAATGACTGAATGTTAGATTTCTCCCGTGGAAGCTCAGGTATGGGTATCTTGTCCTGAAACCACTTTAAATGGAGTAAACCCAATACTACTATGTACCGAATTGTTGTATGCCATCTCAGCGAATGGCAGTCGGTCAGCCCAATCATCTTGCTGATAATTTATATAACATCTAAGGTACTGTTCCAATACCGAGTTAGTTCTCTCACAAGCCCCATTGGTTTGTGGGTGGTGGGCGGAGCTTAAGCCCTGGGCGGAGCCCAATACCTTCAGCAATTCCTTCCAAAAGTTTGAGGTAAATTGGACACCCCTGTCTGAGATTATGCATTCAGAAACCCCATGTAGATATGTAAAATAAACAGTATAGCCAACATTTTCACAGATGGGATTTTTGCACAAGGTATGAAATGTACCTGTTTGGAAAATAAATCTGTTACTACCCAAATAACTGTATTTCCCCCACTTTCAGATAATTCCACTGTAAAATCCATAGAGATTTCCTTCCATGGAGCAGTTGGTCTGGCCACAGTTTGTAGTAAGCCTGCTGGTTTACCAGGAGGCTGTTTGGCTGAGGAACAGATAGGACAGCTAGCCACATAAGTCTCAATGTCCTTTTTCAAGGTAGGCCACCAAAATTGCCTTTTAACCAAGTGTAAGGTCTTCATGAATCCAAAATGTCCAGCAGCTTTAGAGTCATGAGCTTGCTGTAATATTTGGTTTCTCAGCTTTGCTGGCACATATAATTTGGCCCATGCCAATTCATCTCTAACCGTACAGTTATTTGAGTGAGCAAGGAACCAATCATCAAATTTTAGAGCCTCTTTTAATTGTGCAGATAAATCATTTGATAAATCATTTGATAAACTTCCTTCATTTTCTGGGCTCTGGTAACACTGGAGCCGCCAACCGTTTGGTTGGGACAATAGGCCGTACCACTTCTTGGCGAGCACTATTATATTGAGGTAATCTAGATATAGCATTCGCCATGAAGTTCTTCACCCCTGGAATGTACTTCAATGAAAAATTAAAGCGTTTAAAGTACTGCATGCAGCAAACTTGCTTGGGAGACAGCTTCTGAGGTGTTTTCAAAGCCTCTACATTTTTATAATCTGTCCACACCTCAAATGGGTCTTTTGCCCCTTCTAGGAAATGCCTCCAGGTTAACAGAGCCCAGCACACTGCAAAAGCTTCTTTTTCCCAGATGGCCCATCTTCTTTCGGTTTCAGTTAGTTTATGGGAAGTATATGCACACAGTTGCAGAGTCCCCATCCTGTTTGCTTGTAGTAACACCGCCCCGACTGCTATGTCACTCACATCGGCTTGGATTACAAAAGGGGCATCCATTTCTGGGTGCTTGAATACTAGTTCAGCAGCAAACAGTTGTTTCAGCTTCTCAAAAGCCGCTTGGCACTCCATGAACCACTCCAGTAGTTTACTAGGCTTCGGTTTCACCTCCCCTTTGGTTTTTAGGAGATTTGTGATAGGCATTGCAATCTTCGCAAAAGCAGGGATACATTGACAGTAAAAATTAGCAAATCCCAAGAAACTTTGAAGTTGTTTCCTGGTGCGGGGAGGGGCCCATTCCAAAATGGCATGAACTTTCCCCAGATCAATTTCTATGCCATCATGTGATATGTGATAGCCTAAATAGTCATTTTTTTTCCTGGTGGAATTCACACTTGGACAACTTTGCATACAGTTCTGCAGCTCAAAGTTTTTCCAGAACTGACCGCACTAGATTCACATGTTCATCATGAGTCTCTGTGTAGATAACAATATCACGCAACACCTGATTTATCATTTGCATGAATACTGCAGGGCCCCCCATAGGCCAAACAGAAAAACATTGAATTGGAAACAGCCCATTGGGCAGTTAAAAGCAGTTTTCCATTCATCCCCTTCCTTAATTCGAACTCAGTAGTATGCTTCTCTCAGGTTGAGTTTCGTAAAAATTTTCCCTTTGGCCAAGTGGGCCGACATATCCTTCATCAAGGGGAGGGGGTACACGTTCTCCACCGAAGTGGCGTTGAGGTTTCTATAGTCAACATATAAACACAGAGAGTCATCTTTCTTCTCACGGAATACTGAGGCCACTACTTGGAGCCTAGCAGGTTGGATGAAACCACGTTCCAATTTTTTTTCAATAAATGACCACAGCTCTTCTAGTGCCTGCGGTGTCATCAAGTACAGTTTCGGTTTTGGGAGTTTCACTCCTTGCAAAATTTCAATACTGCAATCTGTTGAGCGATGCGGGGGGACTTGTCCAAGGCCTTCTCACTGAATACCTCCTTTTAATTCCCAATATTCCTCTGGAATTTTTCTCTTCCCCCCTCAGATTCTCAGTGCCACTGGTGGCCAGCTCTGTGGGATTCTTGGGTTTCAGTTGAGATTGCCCTTCTCCTTCTGGGGGTTGGTCAGTACGTATGCACAGTGATCCCCTCCTCCGGTCGATGTGGGGGTTCCATTTCTGGAGCCAGGGCAAACCCAGTATTAGGGAGCGCTCCATCCCTGGAGCCACAATAAAACACAAAGTCTCTCTATGCTTCCCCATCAGCATTTCTGCTGGTTCCATTATGAAATGTGCAGGGCCAATCCCAGCTACCGATCCATCCAGTTGGCAAAAGGCTATGGGCATTTTTAAAGTCTTTAGCCTTAAGCCCATTTTCTCTACTACCTTCGAGCTGATTACGCACCTTGTGCACCCAGAGTCTAACAGGGCCAACATTTCCCCTTTGGCTCCCAACGTGGGAACCCTTAATCTCACTGGAAAGGTCATAGGGCCCTTGTTTGGACTTACCAGTAAGTCATCTTCCAATTTGGATTCACTCTCTTCAGAAGAGGTTGGAATTCCCAGCTCCTCTCCTTTTGGAGGGGCAATCTCTACAACCTCCTCTGCTTTAAGCACCATTTCATGAGGCTTTGCTGGTTTTTTTTCAGGTTTTCTTCCTCCTCCTCCTGGCGGCCCCTTTGGCTCTAGCTTGGCACGGCAGTCTGCAGCCTGGTCACCTTCCTTCCCACATTGGATGCAAGCAGTGGTCTTGGGTTTTGCCGCCATCCCTCCCTTTTGAGGTTTTAAGGTTTCTCGAGGGCTGGTGGGGGAGGACTTGTTCCAACCAAGCTCCCCCCAGCATCTGTTTCAGGTCAGATCAATTTCCACTTCTGCTGCCAGCTGCAGCTCACTGGGGTCTCTTCTGGCAATACAGCTTTGATAAACATCTTCATTCAACCCATCTTTAAAAGCTTCTATCAGTGTTCCCTGGGACCAGCCTCGAATATGACATGCCAGCTCTCTAAATTCCTGGGTGTAATCAGCCACTGATCTCTGCCCCTGATTTAAGGTCTTCATCCTAATTCTGGCCTTACATTCAGCAAGTGGGTCTTCAAACCTGGCCCGCAGCGCAGTCATGAACAGGTCATAATTCATCAGCTTGGGGGCATTATCATTATGCAAAGTCATCATCCACTTTGCAGCTGTCCCCTCAAGAACACATCTAATACATCTAACTTTGGCTGCTTCCAAGGAAAAATCCTCTCCATATTCCTCCATATGGCTCCAGACTTGTGCCACGAAGAATTCTAACTCCTTGGGATCCCCCCATATTTTACTTCCAACAGAGGCACCTTTGGAGTTGTATGTCTTCTGGCAATTACTCCCCCTGCCTGGGGGCCCTGGGCTGCTGCTGCCTGTTGTGTCGGCCCAGGTTGATTTATGGAGATGGCTGCTCTGATTCTTCTGGCTGGGGCTGCCTGGCCCTCTTCCCTCTCATACCTTTGATCAGTCTGACTTTCTCCGACAGCTTCATTTAGAAGATGCAGGGCTTGAGTTAGTAAAAAATTCTTTCTTTCCTTCTCTTGCCATGGCTCTTCTCTTCCACGCCGATGGGTAGTAATCACTCCTGGAGGAGGCTTTTCTTCAGGATCCAGCCGACTCCCAGGGACCATTTGGGTTTTACAGCTGGTTTTTTTTGCCAAGACTTAATTCTGCGAACAAGTCGGCTTCCCCTGCCGCCTCTAACAGCAGGGAATCTGGTCCTCCAGTCACCCCCAGGTCTTCTTGGTCACTGGCTGGATTAGCCATTGTGTTCAGACTCCCTCGGAAGAAAATTTATTAATTCTCCGGGTGGGCTGATAAAGTGGAGATTCAGAATAATGTCAGATGGTGCGCCATTCAAAATCCAAGAAAGAAATATTTAGACTCCATTAATTAGAGAATAGATATCTTTTACTGGAAGTCAAGTGGTAGCAACAAAAGAATTCTGAATCTGAGAAAATGGGCGCGTAAATCGCACATACAAAGTGATGGCAACGTTCCCACCCCCAATAATTCAATTGGCTCATCCAATTAAAAGTTGTATATAGCATCATGTGGGCATCTCCAGGTGGTGATGAGGCCTCTGTCCATTGACCTTGGCATATTTTGGTAAAGAGTGGCGGCTGCGCATAGCGTAGGATAGAAGCCTAAGCAAGAACTACCCCGCCCCGTTCAAGTTATACAGTTCTGTTTTGTAATACCTCCAGCTCGCTTCCCATAACCATGTCCCCTCTCCTCCCCCTGTTACTTATGACAGCCGAAAGATGCAAAGCAAAGGAAGAAAATATTGAAGGCTGACACCTTCAAGAAGTCCTCAAAGAATATGCAACAGTGGTTTGTGATTCTCTCTGCTAGTTTCTTCAGTACTTTGGGGTACAATTCATTGAGTTTTGGAGAGTTGAGTTTATTTGCATTATCTAAATTGTCTCTTAGCCTTATCCTTGTTTATTCTGAGTTGTGTTTCTTTTCTTCCTGCAGAGCAGGGGTCACCAACCTTTTGGACCTCAGGGGCCACCAAACTCATAATTTTAAATCCCATGGACCAGAGACCCTGGGAAAATTCCCAAAAAAGTCTGCAGGGAAATTCCCCACCCCATTTTCCTACTGATCGATCATTCTTTATTTGGGATTGCAGGATACCATCTCCAGATCCATTCTCAGGGGAAGAGAGAGAGAGAGAGAGAGAGACTTTCAGCTTCATGCAAGGAAAGCAGCAGAAGTAGCAGAAGTCTTTCCTTCTCTCCTGCAAACTCTGCCAGAAATGAGTCTTTGCAGCCTCTTGGAGCAGGATGCCTTGCAGGGTCCCAAAGACTCATTTCTGGCAGAGTTTGCGGGAGAGAAAGAAAGACTTTTGCTGCTTTCCTTGCATGCAGCCAAAAGCAGAAGAAGAAAGAAGTGGAAAGAAGCAGCCCAGTGGCCAGGCCAGGCACCTGGGGCGAGTGGAGCAAGTTCCCCCCTCCGCCCTTTCCCCCCTCCCCTTACTACCTCATGTTCACAATGCAAGTGATGCAAGCCTTGTGTTCCCGTGGGCCATGTGGGCAGCGCAGCCTTGTGTTCCCATGTAGCCTGGGTTAATTGCTTTGGGGGGTGCTTTGGGGGGGTGCTTTGGTGCTTTGGGGTGACATTTCTCTGCAGACCACCAAAATTTTCTCATGGACCACCAGTGGTCTCCAGCCCACTGGTTGGAGACCACTGCTCCAGAGGATGTAATACAAGTTGTCCCTGACAATGGTTCATTCAATGACCATTGGAGGTTACAATGGCACTGAAAATAGTGGCTTATGATCATTTTTCACACTTAACAACTGTTGCAGCATCACTTGATTTACATTCAGGTGCTTGACCACTGACTCCTGTTTGTGACAGTTGCCGTGTTCAGGACTCATTTTGCAACCTTCCGACAAGCAAAATCAAGCCAGATTCACTTAAGTACCATGTTACTAATTTAACCACTGCAGTGATTCACTTAACAAATGTAGTAAAATGGGACAAATACACATAATAATTTTTTTATACTTAACAACATCCATTTTGGGCTCAATTGTGACCGAATATAGATGGTTATCTGTAGTGGCTAACTAGGACTTCGTTTTTGAGAGCAGACATGTTTAAAAGAAGAGTTAAAAAGCACTGTCATCACCTATTATCACTTTACTACTTTCTTTTCATAACATCTTTCATTTTCTTTGACTTTTTCCTTTTATGTCTAGCATCTCCAAGGAAAGGTCTTTTTCATTCATTTTTGATATCTCTCACAGGTGTCCATTCATTCTAAGCTCCAGTTCCATATCATTTTAAGACCGAGACTAACTCAAGATAGAAACCTGTTTTTACTTCTTATGCCCGACAACTGACCAAAATAGAACGGCTTTGAGTGGAGAGAGAAATACACATTACAAAGGTTGGGGCCTTAAGTAAATCTTAAAATAGAATAACAGAGTCAAAAGGGACCTTGGAGGTCCTCTAACCCAATCTCCTGCTTAAGCAGGAAACCCTACACCATTTCAGACAGATGGTGATCCAATCTCTTCCAGTGTTAGAGCGTTCACAATTTCTGGAGGCAAGTTGTTCCACTGACTAATTGTTCTCACTGTCAATTTCTCCTTAGCTCTAGGTTGCTTCTCTCCTTGATTAGTTTCCACCCATTGCTTCTTGTCCTGCCTTCAAGTGCTTTGGAACAGTGGTGGCCAACCAGTGGGCTGGGGACCACTGGTGGTCCATGAGAAAATTTTAGTAGTCCACAGAGAAATGTCACCCCGAAAACACTCCCCTGAAGCAATTAATTCAGGCTGCACAGGAACACAAGGCTGTACAACCCACATGGTCCATGGGAACACAAGGCTTGTGTTGCTTGCATTATGAACAACATGTGGTAGTGAGGGGAGGGGGGAAAGGGCGGAGGGGGGAACTTGCTCCACTTGCCCCACGCGGCTGGCCTGGCCACCAGGCTGCTTCTTTCCAGTTCTTTCTTCTACTGCTTTCGTCTGTACGCAAGGAAAGCAGCAAAAGTCTTTCTTTCTCTCCCCCAAACTCCACCAGAAATGAGTCTTTGGGACCCTGCAAGGCCTCCTGCTCCAAGAGGCATGACAAGTCTCACAAAGACTCATTTCTGGTGGAGTTTGGGGGAGAGAAAGAAAGACTTTTGCAGCTTCTGCTGCTTTCCTTGCATGAAGACAAAAGGGTCTGTCTGTCTGTCTGTCTGTCTGTCTGTCTGTCTGTCTGTCTCTCTCTCTCTCTCTCTCTCTCTCTCTCTCTCTCTCCTACCTCCCTGAGAACGGAGCTGGAGACAGTATCCTGCAATCCCAAATAAAGAAGGATCGATCAGTAGGAAAACAGGGTGAATAATTTCCCTGCAGACTTTTGGGGGGATTTTCCCAGGGTCTCTGATCTGCGGGATTTAAAATTATGAGTTTGGTTGTCCCTGAGGTCCAAAAGGTTGGCGACTCCTACTTTGGACAATAACTTGACTCCAGGGGTGGGATTCAAATATCTCAACCACCGGTTCTCTGCCTGATTGTTGGGTGGACATGGCCATGGTGGGTATGGTGTACAAGAATTTCTGGGAGGGCCATAGTTTGCCTTCCCTGGAGTCTGGAGGCTTCCCTTGGGCCTCTGGAAGGGTAAAAACAGCCTCCCTCAGGTTCCGGAGGCCCTCCGAGAGCCAGAAATAGGCTGGCTTCCAAAACCTCCAGGAAGGGCATTTTTTGCCCTCCTCTGCGCAAACCCTGTATCCCAAATGGGCCATGTGAAGACTCCTGGTAGGGCCAGTCAGTCGGTTCACTACTGGTTCAGTGAACTAGATGTAAATTTCACATTCGGTTCACCCAAACCAGCATGAACCAGCGGAATCCCACCCCTGCCTCTTCTTTGTGGAAGCCTCTGAGATATTGAAAGACTGCTATCATGTCTCCCCTAGTCCTTCTTTTCATCATACTAGACATACCCAGTTCCAGCAACCGTGCTTTATGTTTTAGCCTCCAGTCCCCTAATTGTTCCGGACTAGCAGGCTTGAAAGCCTGCAACTCGGATTGGTCCGCTGGCAGCGGATCGTGATTGGTCACCTCAGACTGATCCGATTGGCTAGTTAATGGGCTGCCGCGATTGGTCTAACCAAGCGCGGCAAACTCAAATCACCATCATTGGCTGCCTAGCCGCGGCCAGCCCTATATAAGGGGCTGCTGCGGCTGGGATATTTCGCTCAGATCTGAAGTCACTAATAAAGAGCTGTTGTCGCTATCTGAGTCTTGTCTCCGTCTGTGGACCCGTCCTCCCAGATCTAACACTAATCATCCTTGTTGCTCTTCTCTGCATTCTTTCTAGAGTCTCAACATCTTTTTTACGTTGTGGTGACCAAAACTGGATTCCAAGTGTGGCCTTACTAAGGCCTTATAAAGTGGTATTAACACTTCATGTGAGCTTGACTCTATCCCTCTCTTTATGCAGCCTAGAACTGTGTTGGCTTTTTTGGCAGCTTGCAGTAGTAAAACCTTGTTTAACTACTCCACCGGTCCCTTCGTTGAGTCCAACGTAAACACTTGTGGGTTGTTTTTTTTTTCTTATTGCTTAGATTTTATTGTAGACCATATCAAATAGCGACATGTGTTACCTGCCTTTTGAGAATTTGGTTCTGGCATCCTTCAGTGGGGATGGAATTCCTCCAAAAATATGTGAGAGACTGTTTTCTCAAACGAGTCGACGACAGAGGATTGAGAGAAGGCAGGTCTGTGTGGGATCTGGTGCTCTTTCAAAGTAACTCAAGAGCAAAGAATGAGAAAACAGAAGCATTTGCATTCTCAACGCCTTAGATAAGAAAGGATTTGGAAGGGTGAAAGAAAGAAAATATTCAGGAGCATTTTTTTTTTCCTGCAGAAGCGAGGTGACGCAGGTTTGTTGCAGATAATCAAAAGTAATTAAAAACAAAGATCCAAGGGATGTATGTGGAATTATGAGGAAGGTAAAATATATTCAGCTGCTGCTTGGTTATGGTTTGGGGTCAATGATGGAGCAAAAACGATGGACACTTTAATTGTAGCTTCTTCGTGTCATTTTTCAGACACTAAGGCACTTAGAGAAAGGAGGAAGGAAGGGAAGAGGAGGGGAGAGGAGAGAAGAGAAGTGGAAAAGAGGCAGAAGGAGAGGAGAAAGAGGAGAGGAGAAAAGGAAGGAGTGGGATGGGAAGGGAGAAGAAGAGAAGGAATGGAAGGGGCCGGGAGAAAAGAGGATGGGAGAAGAGAAGAGAAGGAAGGAGGAGGGAAGGAAGAAGAAGAAAAGAGAAGGAATGGAGGGGGAAGAGAAAGGAGAAAAGGAATGTGAAGGGCAGGGAGAGAAGAGAAGGAGTGGAAGGGGCAGGGAGGGAAGGAGAAGGGAGGAGAGGAGAGGAAAGAAGGGAGGGAAGGGAAAAGAAGAAAAGAGGAGAAGGAATGGAAGGGGAAAGAAGAGAATGACTGGAAGGGGCAGAGAGGGGAGGGGAAGCAATCAAGCAATGCGAATTGCAAACTCGACTTGAGGCAGGACAAAATGGAAGGAAAAAAAATTAAGAACCTAATGTTCGAGGTAGAAGCTTTCACAAAAGCATCCACAACTCACACTAACCAGAAATGCTAACAAACACAGGAACTCCTCGACTTACAACAATTTACTTGTTGACCATTCAAAGGTACACAGGACTGAGAAAAGTGACCGTATATATATACCACACGATCGTTGCAGCCTCCTCATGGTCACATGATCAAACTTCGGCTGTTTTGGCAAATGATTCCCATTTATGACGGACACAGGGTTCCAGGGGATCATGTGATCCCACAACAAAATCAATAGGGAAGTGTTGTGGTTAGCCGGCAACAGGTGCAGACAGCTGCAGAGAGCGAGGACTCATACGAGGGGCCAGGACCATTAGGAAGTGGATTGCTGCCTTCAGAGATTGTGGGAGCTGGCAGCAGTGATGAGGAGGTTCCCGAGGAGCCTGTGCCAAGTACACATGCATGCTGGGCTGCTTGTAGGAAAGAGCAGTTACAACAGCATGGGTGACTCGGGAGTAAGGCTGCAAGGTAATGGCCCCTCCTTCAAGAAGATAAAAGCCAGCTATGCAGTGGTGGTTCTCAAATAAAATTGCCCCTGGTTCAGTGGGCGTGGCTTGGTGGGCACACTTTGCATGAGTGCACACACTTTGCATGCATGTGCGTGCCAAATGCACGCTTGGCGCAGGCACAGAGGCATTCGCGCAGGCGCAGAGGTGTTCTAAATCACCTCCTGCAAGCCTGCACAATGCTGGTCACTGCAGCAGCTGTTGCGCGGCACTATTTTGTGCCGCGCAAAGCAGCTGCGCTTCAAATTCTGGCCATAACAGTGAGTATGGGAGTCCGTGTGGGCAGATGGGCCAAACACAGAAGAGTGGGGAGAACCGGTTCTGTCTCCGCTGCTCATCGCCGCTACCAGCTCTCCAGAACTGGGCAGAACCGCTCGAATACCACCACTGCAGCTGTGAAAGGAACATACTTTGCAGAAGGCAAAGACATTTTGAAACTACAGCCTTGTGGACATTCCCGTATCCCGAGTTTATATTTGAAGATTCTTATTTTGCAAATTAGTTCTTGTCTGTTTTCTTTTGGCAAGTCTCACGCAGTTTGGCAAGGCTTGTGCTTATCGCAGCTAATTATTTTGTGAAAGCATTACAAGGTTTCTGTTCCTTTTGGATTGTGTTTGATTTGTTGGAAAAGGGCGTGGGTCAGAACAGGAAATCAGATTCACTTAACAACCATCTGGCTAAACTTAACCCATGTACTTAACACTTAACAACTGTGGCAAAAAAGGTTGTAAAATGTAAAATTGTAAACCATCTTGTTTTAGCAACAGAATCCTGGGGATTGATTGTGGCCGTACTACCTATGATGAAGCGTCCTCTGAGGCAAGGGTCTGCAACCCACGTGTCAGCCTGATATCATCCGTGGGCTGCCATTCGGGGGTGGGTGGGCTGTGGACATTGCTACGAAGCCCCATGACCAACAGCTGGGGGAGAATACCTACTTCCTCTTGGGAAGAATAACCGTTCTGACCCAAACCTTGTTCCAAGGAAACAAACCCGAAACAGAGGTAACAGCAAAACCTTTTAACGATTCTTTACGAATTCCGTTCCTTCCTGGTTAAAAGGCTGTTTCAACTAATTGTCTCTGATAAGAATGAGTTTTGCCAAGGTTGTGCAAGGCTGCCAAGAACGCTAGATAAAATTGCTAAGAAATATTTCAAACACAAAGAGTCCCCAAAAACAAACTAAGAGAGTCCAAACTTCCACAAGGCTTGAATGCAAAATTTTCTTTGCTTCCTGCAAAGAACTCCGGTTTCTCAGCTGGCTTTTATCCCTTAAGGGAGGGGCCATCACCTTGCAGCCTTACTCCTGAGTCGCCCATGCTGCTGCAGCTGCTTTTTCCTTCGAGAAGCCCTGCGCGCATGCACACTGGGCACAGGCTCCTCGGGGACCTCTTCATCACTGCTGCCAACCTTCACAATCTCTGAAGGAAGCACTCCACTCCCAGATGGTCCTGGCTCCATCCCTGTATCACATGCAGGCCCCTCATCTGAGTCCTCGGTCTCCAAGACCCCAGCCATCCGCACCTGCTGCTGGTGTATGCCAGCCGGGATGGTTGAGGTATGCTGGGATAATTGGGGCGAAGCAAATCGGATGAATAAAGGTGGAGGGGCGGGCTAAGTGATTAGCCCTGACTTTAATCCCTGCTAGTTTGCATTGTTTAGCAGCTGGTCAGCTAAGTGCCGGCACACTCCGGAGGAAGATGAACTGCTTACATCAAATCCTGTTGTGGCTGTTGTGCTTTCTTTCGGCCGTGTGTCAGAACCTGACACCACAGCTCTAGAGCCGCATGTGGCTCTTTCGGCCCTCTGCTGTGGCTCCCTTTTGGCTGATTCCCCCCACTGGCTGGCCCAGCCCCTGCCCTCCCAGTCACTCCTCGCCTGGCCTGATAAGGTAAGGGTGATGGCAGGGGATGGATACTCGCTCTATATTCCAGAGTGGGATTGAAGCACCCCTGTACTTGGATTTGTGTGGCAACAGCATTCCGCCTTCGTTACGGTACATTTGCGCTTAAGGAAGCCCTCACCTCCCACCCCTTTGGGCTCAGAGCTGTAAACCGCTTCTGGCTTGCAGCTTTTGCCATCTCCATGGTCTGCCCACTGCTCTCGCAGCGCCTTGCGTAGCGCAGTGAAATTTAGTGTGCTTTACAATAGGGGAGACCTCCTCCTCCTGGAGCCCATTACGATGCGGAGCCACAATGCAACCCTGCCCCACTCGCCCCTGGCAACAGCAGTGGTGTCAAAGAGAAAGAGAGACACACACAGGGAGAGATAGAGAGAGTGGGAAAGAGATAGAGAGAGACAGAGAGAGACATAGAGACACACACACAGAGAGAGAGAAAGACAGAAAGAGAGAAAGAGAGAGAGGAAGACAGAGACAGAGACAGAGAGATACAGAGATAGAGAAAAAGAGAGAGAAAGACAGAAAGAGAGAAAGAGAGAGAGACAGAGAGAGACACACACAGAGAGATACAGAGAGACACAGAGAGAGAGACAGAGAGACACACACAGGGAGATACAGACATAAAGAGAGACACAGAGAGAAAGAGACAGACAGAGACAGAGAAAGAGAGACAGACACTATAGTTTTTTATACATAGCATAAAGGTTAAAAAATGATATAGGCAGTGTTATCTTCATTTTAGCTGTCAAAAAGGTTTTGTGGCTCCTAGTGTTTTCTTTTCTGTGGGAAACAGGTGCAAATGGATCTTTGAGTTTTTATGGTTGCAGACCCCTGATCTGAGGCATAGAAGTCACCAGGTGTTCTTGGAACCTGGTTGGTGAAGGTTGGAGACAAGTGGGCATTCCTGCATCGTTGGAGTGAACTTCTGAATGCTTTTGGAGGACTAACCAAACCCTCCTTTGGGAAGGACGAGAAATGGGACTTGTTTTTCAAAATCCTTCCCTGCCTTGCAAAGTCAGATTCATAAGAATAACAATCCCATCCTTGCATCACCATCTCCTCGGATTGGACAGCAGGACAATGGGAAACTGGAGGATTAAATCGGAGAATGTGCGTCAGGAATCCTGCCCGGCCTTCTCTCCTTCAGCTTTATCCTCATTCTGTGACATTAATGCTGGTGAAACAGAGATTAGCAAAGCAACCGTTGAGTTAAGTGAGAACTGCAGCTGGGAGATAAGTCAACCAGCCTATCTCTCCTGCTCTCGTGTGTTCAATTCTCTCACTCAAAAACTCCTTTTGACTCAGGAAGATTGGCCTGAATACCGAATCATTGCCTTGCATACATCCTTTCCCAGATCCCCAGGTCTCTCTCTCTCTCTCTTTCCCTCCCTTCCTCCCTCCCTCCCTTTTATTCTCTCTTTCTCATTCTCTCTCTCTCTCCCTCCCTCTCATTCTCCCTCTCCCTCTTCCTCTCATTCTCTCTCTCTCTCTCTCATTCTCCCTCTCTCTCATTCTCCCTCTCTCTCATTCTCTCCCTCTCCCTCTCATTCTCTCTCTCTCCCTCTCTCTTCTCTCTCATTCTGTCTCTCCCTCACTCCCCCCCCCCCCCCTTTTCCCTTCTCCCTCACACTCCTTTTCTCCTTATTAATAGATTAGACTAGACTAAACTAACTAGAGTGGAATGGAATGGAATAGAATAGAATAGAATAGAATAGAATAGAATAGAATAGAATAGAATAGAATAGAATAGAATAGAATAGAATAGAATAGAATAGTTGGAAGGGACCTTGGAGATCTTCTAGTCCAACCCCCTGCTTAAGCAGGAAACCCTATACCACTTCAGAAAAATGGTTATCCAATCTCTTCTTAAAAACTTTCAGTGTTGGAGGATTCCCAACTTTTGGAGGCAGGTTGTTTTGCTGATTAATTTTTCTCCCTGTCAGGAAATTTCTCCTTAATTCTAGGTAGCTTCTTATCTTGCTTTCTGCTACTTTGAAGAATAGCTTGACTCCCTCTTCTCTGTGGCAGCCCCTGAGATATAGGAACACTGCTTTCGTGTCACCCCTAGTCCTTCTTTTCAACACACTAGACAAACCCAATTCCAGCAATTATTCTGTATACTGTATATGTTTTAGCCTCCAGCCCCCTAATCATCTTTGTTGCTCTTCTCGGCACTCTTTCCAAAGTCTCAACATCTTTTTTTACATTGTGGTGGCCAAAACTGGACGCAGGGTCCCAAGAGTAGCCTTATAAAGCTGTATTAACACTTCACGTGGTCTGGATTCTATCCCTCTGTCAATGCAGCTTAGAACTGTGTTGGCTTTTGGGGCAGCTGCAGCGCACGGCTGGCTCACATTTAAGGGATTGTCCACTAGGACTCCGTGATCCTTCTCCCAGTTGCTACTATTGAGCCAGGTACCACCTAAACTGTACCTGTGCGTTTTGTTTTTCTTACCTAAACGTAGAACGTTATTCTTTTCACCACTGAATTTCATTTTGTTGGACAGCACTCCATAAAGGAGAAAGTTTGCAACTCAAGGTTGAAATGAGCAGTCATTGGGGCTCTTAAGCTTGGTTGTTTGATGTCGCTAGGTGACGTCATCAGTGCTAGTAAGAAATAGGGTTTGCTCTCAGTTTGGTCTTCTAGTGGCTTGCCCCATCAGCATTTGTGTTTTGTACTTGAACAGGGGGCTGGACTAGAAGACCTCCAAGCTCCCTTCCAATTCTGTGATTCTGTATTAAGTTGGGTATTTTCTAAATTGAAAAGCTGAACCCTGAGCTCCAAGATGCCTTCAAAATCTACTATTCTGGGCGTCCCCTCTCCTTTTTCCTCCCTAGATAAAGATATAGGTTTTCTCCTTCCAGTCATGCCTGACTCCTAGGGATGCGGGCTCATCTCCATTTCTTAGCCAAGAGAGACAGCTTTATCCAAAAATCTTTCCAGGGTTGTGTGACCACCATGACCGAGGCTCACAGAAAGCTGCTTCCTTTCACCGAAGTGATACCTATTTGTCTACTCGCATTTGCATGTTCTCAAAATGGCAAACAGGCAGGAGCTGAAACAAAGAACAGGAGCTCACTGTTCTGACCAAGGCTTCCGAGACCGTAATTATACACATTTTAAAAACAAGTCTTGTTTTATTGCAATGCTGGGAATTATTTTCATTCCCAACTGGTAATGAATCTCAAACAGTCCCTCGAGATAAGCACCCACCTTGCTTTCCTGTGAAGTGCTGCCAATAACAGAAGTGTCAAACGAACTAGAAAAAAACAACAACAACCGAAGTACAAAGAGCTTCAAGAATGAATCTGAACCGAACGAACGACTTTGCTTCCTGCAAAGCTTTCATCATCTGGGCCTATCCTTTATACTTTATGGGAGGGACAGAACCCTCAGCCTTACTCCTGAGTAGCCCCTTTTGTTTCAGCTGCTCTCGCCTTCTAGCTGCTCTGTACACACGCACACTGGGAACAGGCTCCCCTGGGTCCTCCAAAGACTCTGGAGGTAGCACCCCACTCCCAGATGGTCCTGGCCCTATCTCTGCATTCGACACAGGATCCTCATCTGACTCCTCTCCAGACTCCTGGACTGATCCCCGTTCTTCCCCACTGTCTAGTTCCGCTACCATCTGCACAGATTGCCGGTGAACCACAACACTCACCCTGTCGCACAGTGCTCAGGTCTTGAACCCGGCTTTCCAGCTGACAAGCTCTGCCTCTTTAACCACTTTAAACCATCGCACCCCCTTTTTTCCTCCCTATTGTGAGCTCTTTCCAGTTGCGAGCCTTGCTGGAACTTGTAAGGTTGCTCAGACTCTTACAGAACCAGCAGACGTCGATTGGGCTGTTAAAATGAAAAACGGTGCTCTCAGTCTTTCCTCCACGAGTCCTCAGAATGAGGACACAGCGCAGGCCGAGACTCGAGCATCGGATGCCGGGGAAAACATCACGTCAGCAAAGTTCAGAGGAATGAGGAATTGGGGAAACGAAGAATGTGAAGGCTCGGCTTTGATGAACGCTAGATATTCCGCCTCACTTTTTACACTAACTGATCATCTGATGTCGCAGCCTGGATGGGTGATAAACTGAACCGCCATGGAAATAAATCTCCAGGGATTTGGGGGTGGATGAGAGCGGGGTGGGAAGAGAAGAGAAAATGAAAGGCTGTGCAGTTCCATTCCAACATCTGCTAGAAAAATACTGCTGAGTTACACAGGTCAGAAAGGAGTGTATCGTTAATAAAATTCACCAAGGTAGCCATAGATCAAAAGATACTCATATGAGCAGAGAGATGTGGCCTATTTTGTAACTGATTTCCTGGGGTCCTTTTTTTTTTTGAGGTTTGCCTAGTGCACAGCTGTGACTAAAGGGATGCCCAGTATATTCATATCTCTGCTATGATAAGGGATGAGGTTACAAATTAGATCAGTTTAAATAAATTGGCTTTCTTTGAAGGGAGTCCCAATCCCTGAGAAGCTGAGCAGAGGCCTTCTATCAGATTGGATCCCTACAAAAATGCTTTACTAGGGCTTGTTGGTTCTTTATACATTTATTACTTGCAATATGCATCATTTATTCGTGTACCATACTTTATTAATGAAAAAAAAACTAAACAATTAAATAAAAAATGATGAAAATATATAAAAATAATAAATAAATCAATAAGTTGTAAAGAAAGCAAAAAAAAAAAAAATCCCCCCAAACCTCAAAGGGCAGACTTGAAGAACCACTAGGTCTTTTTTCTACCATGAGTTTTCTATGTGTATTCATTCAATTTCCATAGCCACCCAACTCAATCCATGAGTACCATTCCATGTTTCTATTCTCCAAAGCAACGGAAGGCAGAACAAGAAACAATGGATGGAAACTAATCAAGGAGAGAAGCAACCTAGAGATAAGGAGAAAATTCCTAACAGTGAGGATAATTAATCAGTGGAACTCCTTGCCTCCAGAAGTCTATGGAGATTCTCTGTCATCCAGGTCAGGGTTATCCCAAAGATGTTTTTTTTATTTTTTTTCAAGAGGCAACTGGACTTTCTGGTTTTTCTCTGAAGACTTTTCATTTCTCACCCAAGAAGCTTCTTCAGCTCTGGATGGTGGGGGAATGGAAGGATTTATACTCCTTCCAGACAGCTGGTCATTTGCATTCTTTTGGCAGGTTATTGAGGTCACCTGGAGGTTTGTCTGTGTCCTTAGGGTCACCTGAGCGGTGCAAATGGGTGTGGAGCTTTCTTGGAACTGATAAAAAGACTATGTTATAGATTGAAGATAGATGATGTCATATCCCCCTGCTCAATTTTGACACAGATGGCTTCTCTGACCCCTCTTTCAAACCAGCAATCCTCTCTGTCCAAAATGTGGACTTTGTTGTCTTCAAATGAGTGGCTTTTTTCTTTTAAATGTAGATAGAGCGCTGAATCTAGACCTGATAGGTTTGTTCTCCTATGTTGTGTCACGCGTTTATGAAGTGGTGGTTTTGTTTCCCCAGTGTACTCTTTGGAAGACAACAAAGTCCACATTTTGGACAGAGTGGATGACTGGTTGAAAGAAGGGTTAAAGAGGCCATCTATGTCCAAACTGAACAGCCCTCTCTCAACAGAGAGGGAAGAATACAACATCGTTTACTTCCAACATATAAAGGATGGTTGCTGGAACTGGGTATGTCTAGTTTAATGAAAAGAACAGGATAGCAGTCTCCCAATATCTCAGGGGCTGCCCCAAAGAAGAGGGAATCAAGCTATTTTCCAAAGCACCTGAAGGCGGGACAAGAAGCAATGAATAAATTAATCAAGGAGAAAAGCAACTTAGAACTAAGGAGAAACTTCTCGACAGTTAGAACAATTAATCAGTGGAACAACTTGCCTCCAGAACTTGTGACTGCTCCAACACTGGAGGTTTTTAAGATAAGATTGGACAACCATTTGTTTGAAGTGGTATACTGGGTTTCCTACCTAAGCATGGGGTTGGACTGGAAGACCTCCAAGGTCTCTTCCAACTCTGTTATTCTAGGTTATTGAATTCCTGGGTGGGGGGGAGTGTTAATAAAAACTTTTCGATTGGGAAGGTGGAAAGCTATTGGAAAATTGTGCCAACGGAAAACAAGCATCCGGGCCACCTCCCCCTTCTCCCCCCATTTTGACAGCCAGTTTGGAGTCATAGATGAAAGTGAGAGAAGCGTGAGAGAATTGGGATATCCCAAATCTAAAAATATGCTCACCCCCCACCGCAAGCAACAATTCTAAAACATAGACACCCAGCGAAAGTGAGAAGCCACCGCACACGTTCCATCTTCCCATCTGTTTTGCACATGATCAAAAGTTTTCTTTTCTTCTGGAAGAGATTGTTAGAGTTTTCTTTCTCAGGAGAACTTGGAATATTTTGGTTTTCATGAGCTGGTCTCTTGATGATGGCCCTTCAGCTTACTTTAGTAAAGGAGCAATGGAGAATCTTGGCACATCGTTTTCTTCTATGTCTTTTCCATTCCACCGAAGCTTCTCTCCACCATTGTTCAAACTTTGCAATCCTTAAAAGCTCCAGGAAAGGCAGTATAGGAGAAGGTCTTTGTAACTAGTCCTGAAGATGCCTAAATGAACAAATGTACATCGCAATTCCACCAAGCAAAAACCAGTTTGGGATGGTATGAAGATTTATGACTTGGTCATGGGGCTGGATTAGAACTTGTTCTCTCTTGCCAGACATCACCTTGATGGGCTATGAACACACACTAGTTGGGTAATGAAATGTCTGGAAGAAAACAACCAAGCTCAAGAGAACATCAATAATCCTCCTCTTTCTTCTTCTCCTCCTCCTCCTCCTCCTCCTCCTCCTCCTCCTCCTCCTCCTCTCCTCTTCTCCATTCCTCAAAACCCACTCCCTTTTAGCTCTGATGATGTTCCCTAGTTGGTTAATGAGATGTTTTCAAGAAAACAACCAAGTTTGGAGAGCACCAAGGATCCCACAATCCTCTTCCCCCTGCTCCTGCTCCTCCTGCTCCTCTCCCCTTCTCCATTCCTCAAAATCCACTCCCTTCTAGCACTGATGATGTTCCCTATTTGGGTAATGAGATGTCTTCAAGAAAACAACCAATTTCAGAAAGCACCAAGGATCCCACAGTCATTGTCCTTCCTCCTCCTCCTCCTCCTCCTCCTCCTCCTCCTCCTCCTCCTCCTCCTCCTCCTTTTCTCCACAAACCTCACTCACTTCTAGCACTGATGAGGTTCCCTAGCTGGATAATGAGACATCTGCAAGGAAACAACCAAGCTCAGAGGAGCACAATCCTCCTCCCCTTCCTCCTCCTCCTCCTTCTCTCCCCTTCTCTTCCATTTACAAACCACACTCCTTTTTAGCACTGATGATGTTCCCTAGTTGGGTAATGAGATGTCTTCCAGAAACAACCAAGCTCAGGGAACATCAAGGACTCCCTCAGTCACTATCATATACCAAAACAGATGACGGTGTCTCAAGAACAAGCAGCAAAACTCCTGTACATATAAACATCCTTTTGAGTCCATCCCTTAGCTCTGCCTGCTCTTCTATGCTATTTTGGAATCAATTGGACTTTGCAAATCTAGTAACTGTCCACTTCATCATTTTAAAAATCTTATTTTTATGCAGAAAACTCCAACTGGAATGAACCACAATTCTAATTGCAATTACAAATCAAAAAGTGGTTACAGTGCCCTCATCAAATATTAATTGGCTGTATATACACAAGTTGCAATTTTGTTGAAGAGATTATGTATAGAGAACAGGAAAACCTACAAATTGTGTAAATGGAGCCCAGGTTGCTTTTAGAAAATGAACAAACCACCATGCATTTTTGCTACATTGTTGGCTAATTAAAGTGGAGAGGAAGAGGAGGAGGAGAAGGAGGAAGAAGAAGAAGAAGGGGAGGAAGAGGAGGAGGAGGAAGAGGAAGAAGAACCAACCGCATGTTGGAGGAGGAGACGAAAGGATGTGTCATCTTTTGGGAAGAGGAAGAAGAGGAAGAGGAGCAGAAGGAGGAGGAGAATAACCAACCACATGTTGGAAGATTATATCCAATTTTAATTTCTCTAATTTATGAAAGGTTTTCCTTCTTTTAACGGCTGAGTTAAGTCCATTTATATTAATTGTAATCAATTTTTTCTCTTCCATGGTTATATTTTATAGTTAGGTTTAGCAGCTCTTGTAGATCTTAGTTCACGTTGTTCTTTGGCTTCCACCTTTCCACCTACTGCACCTTATTCTTTTTCAGTCGCCATTTGGCAGTCCTCTTGGAATTCAATTGGTGAGATCTCTTTTTCTGCCTCTTCCTCTTTCCTTCCCAAAAATTCTGTATAAAATAATTCCGCTTTTTCAATTGAGTCAATTCTATGTCTCTGTTCTTGCCATGTGAACATTAAACCTTCTGGAATCAGCCATCTATAATTCACCTCTTTTTTAAGTAGCAATTTGGTCAAGAATCGGTATTCTCTTCTCATCTCTCTCACTCTTCTGGGTACTTGTTTCAAAACCACAATCTCCTTATCTTTATATTTCAATGTTTTCTCTCTTGCCACTTGCAATATTTGCGTTTTAATGGCTTCCTTTGTAAATCTAATGTGAACTTCTCTTGGTAAGCTATTTCTCATCGCATATCTTGTGAAAACTCGATAAACCTCATCTATTCCATCCATCATCTTCTCTTGAGTTATTTCCAGAGCTTCAGCCAGTATTGCTATCATTATCTCAGCTAGGTTTTGTCCTTTTTCTTCCTCTACATTTTAGAATCTAAAATAGAATTCTGATCTATCCATCTCCCATCTCAACATACCACTTTTATCTTGTTCAACCACCATTAATCTATTATCAATATCTCCAATCTTCTTGTCTCTTTGTTTATCTTCTTCTTCAATTTTTTGGAATCTCTCATCATACTTCAACATCACTAGTTGGATGTTCTCCACTTTTTCATCGGTTTTCCCTGTTCTTTGTTCAATGTTCTCTGTTCTTTGTTCGATGTTCTCTATTCTCTTTTCAATATTCTCTGATCTTGCTTGAATATTTTGAATTCCTTGCAGAATCATCTGCAGAGTCACTTTTTCTTGTTCTTTTTCTTGCTTTAACATTGTCTGTATTGAACATTGTCCTTCAGATGGTGGAGAAGAAGAAGAAGTTGAAGAACCAGGAGCTGTAAATTTCCTACTCATTTTAAGCAATTCAAAATCTTCATGTTCTTCTAAACCTTAATCCAATTGTGAAGTAACCAATTATAGTTCAAAATAAAAATAGTAAAAAAAAGAAGTCCAATAATAATAATTTTAAAAAGGGGGAGGATAAAATTTCTTCAGGTTCTTGTATACCTTAATCCAATCAATAGTTAGATAAAGAAAAAGACTTAAGGGAAAAAAAAGAAAAAAAAGGAAAAGGAAAAATTCTTCAGGTTCTTCAACACCTTAATCCAATTGAAAGGTCTCAAATAGAAAAAAGTGCATAAGAATAAACCAAAAAGGTAGATGAAAAAACAAAAATACCAGGAAAGGGGAAAAAAAAGGCTTTTAAGGCTTTCCCTTTAAAATAAAAAGCAAACGTAGAGATTGGACTTCCCCCCCAAAAAAAGAAAGAAAGAAAAACAAAGACAAGCTCTAACAAAGCCAAAAACCCAAACAGTTATTACAAAATATATATAAAAGAAATACAGTAAAGCTGGTGAGGAGGGATAGCACAACTTAGGAAAAGTAAAAAGGGCACACTGCACTTCGTTTAATTATCCAAGGCTCTTATTATAACTCTCTTCTCCAAAAACTTATCACCTTTTTTCTCCCTACCTTTCAACGCCAGACTCCAGCTGTTGATAGAAACCCAGAAGAGCACCTGCAATAATACTCTCCCATGCTCTTCCCTTTATCTTATCAAACAGCAATGTCCTTGAAAAAGAGTCTCAGTTCTTTCTTTCTCAGCTTTGTCTGGTCACAGGAGAAATAGAATATTTCCAAGCCTCTAGTTGGCAGTGTTACAAAGTTTCTTTGCTATAGACTTGAAACCAGAGATATTTTTACTGGGAATTTTACCTAAAACATATAGTAAAGACTTGAAATACCTGATTGTAAATGTATTAACAGCGGCTAGGATTGTATTTGCTAAAAACTGGAAAAATGAGAAAATACCATCACAGGAGGAAATCATTAAGAAAATATTGGAATGTGCTGAAATGAGTAGATTGACATTTGAAATTAGAGAACAAGAGGATAAACAATTTTATAAAATTTGGGATCTTTTCTATCAATGGTTAGACAATAAAGTACAGTAATGAAATATGTAGACTCTTAGAAAATAATAAATATATAAAGATGTACTTTTTTATTATATCTACAAAATGATCTTAGGATAGATTTGGGATGATAATATGAACTGTTATAAAATAAACTAAGTAAATTATGGTTATCTTGTAAAACATGAATGAATAAAAGTATAGTCAAATGATTGATTAATAATGATACTAAGGTATTTAATCTTTGATTGACAATATGAGATTATATGTAATGTAATTGTAATTGAAGACTATGAAATGGAAGCACAAAACAATTTGTAAACCAACCGGCACACTGTATGTACACCTATGAAAGATAGCTTGATGTTTTTATGTTTTGTTTGTTTATGTTTGTTTTTAAAAACCAATAATTTTTTTTTAAAAAATACATGAATGTGCTGAGATGGATAGCCTAAACAAATTGTTAAAAAATAAACAGGATAGTGACTATTATGAAATATGTCACATTTGGTATGATTGGTTAAAGAAAAGGTAATATCTGATATTTGGATAAGTTATGGAAATGACAGAAGACGTGCATTTAATCATAAACTATATAGAGAAATTAAAACATTAAAAGAACGAGGGAGTTATTGTAACAAGGCAGATCACGTCAATGATAAAGATAAAGAAAAAAAAAACTTAACCATTGCTCAATATACGCTGTAAAATGTATATATGTATATATATGTGTGTGTGTGTGTTCATTTGTCTGTTTTAAATGTATGTCAAATAAAGTTTTTTTTTTTCTAGAATAAAAATTAATAATAATAATAATAATAATAAAGAATAGAATAGAATAGAATTAGAATAGAATAGAATAGAATAGAATAGAATAGAATAGAATAGAATAGATGAAGTAAAGGGAGAATAGAATAGAATAGAATAGAATAGAATAGAATAGAATAGAATAGAATAGAATAGAATAGAATAGGTGAAGTAAAGGGAGAATAGAATAGAATAAGAATAAGAATAAGAATAGAATAGAATAGAATAGAATAGAATAGAATAGAATAGAATAGAATAGAATAGAATAGAATAGAATAGAACAGAATAACAGAGTTGGAAAGGTCCCTAGTAATGTTCCTCAACTTCTCCATTCTCTTGCCAACCCCATCATGGATAATGATGGGTTATTGTTGTCAGTGGGTTGTTTTTTCATTCCATGCCATCTGCTTCAGGGAAACTGGGAGGTACTGATGTGAACTCGAGCAGATGCAGCCGTCCTTCCAAAGTCGAAGTTGGAAGAAGAAGAAGAAGAAGAACAGTAGAAACCCTGGGATGCAATTTGGATCCTTCATCTGAATGTTTTTTTGGGGGAAAAAGTTGCCTTTCAACAAAAAAGGGGGGAAATTGGCATGATATCTATTGAAAAAAAAGTCCACCGAAAAGAGATGTGTTTGTGGAGATGTGCGCATGCATTGGTGTGTGGAAGGTATGTTGTGGGTCTGTTTTTGTCTGTATGGGTCTGTGCAAGAGAGGGGTAGCTTTATTTTTCAGATCTACAAAAAACAAACCAACCCATAATTATATAGTTGCTAAGAATGATAGGTAGGATGAACAGTTAGATGCCGCTACTCTTGGGGCTTTTCAAACAATAGAAGAATTGCAGAGCACCAATTATATTTAAAAAAAAAACTGACATGTTTGGAGAATAAAAGTAAGATTGTTGTTGTTATTATTAAAAAGTTTTAGGTCACCCAACTAGGTAACATCATCAATGATGGAGGAGGGTTTGCAGGGAGGAGGAGGAGGAAGAGGGTGATGATTGTGGGGTTCTTGGTGATCTCTGATCTTGGTGGTTTTCTTGCAGACGTTTCATTACCCAACTAGGTAACATCATCGTTGCTAGTAAGAAGCAGGGTTTGTGAAGAGGAGGAGGAGGAGGAACAACAACAGAATAACTGCATTGGAAGGGACCTTGGATGCCTTCTAGTCCAACTCATTGTTCAAGCAGCAGACTCTATAGTAGGTGAGAGAGA
>NW_020769389.1:2120975-2136859 GCF_900518735.1 Pseudonaja textilis | reverse complement strand
CCTCCTCCTCCTCCTCCTCCTCCTCCTCCTCCTCCTCCTCCTCCTCCACAAACCCCAGTCCCTTCTAGCACTGATGACATTACCTAGTCAGGTAATGAAACATCTGCAAGAAGACCACCAACTCAAAAAGAACCAAGGACCCCACAGCCATAAATATTCTCTTCCTTCAGTAGCTCAAAGCCAAATGAGGTTTAGGTCCTTTCCATACAGCTGAGATTTCTTGTGGAATGAATTGAACAAATTCCTCTTAGGGGAACATTTATAGATTCATTTCTGCAAATTCTTGGAAGGATTTCCAAGACCTTCCAAAATAGAGTTTTATTTTGGCAGGCAACAGAGTGGATCTACATATTCATTGTTTCTATTTTCTTATTATCTTTTTCCTTAGAAACCATGCTCAGTATTCAAATTACAACTTCGCAACCCCTCAAGGCGGTTGTGGCTCATCTGTTAAAAGTAGAGGAATGAGTCTCAGGCAAAGGAGAAAGAACTCAACTGGAGAAAGGCGACAACCTCATCATCCAGTCACACAATTTTCTGACACCATCTGTTTAATGTCAAAGTTAAGTCATTTTTAGCTTGACGAGGTTCAGTAAAGTCTCCCTTCTGTAAATCAAATCTATTTTTGGGAAGGGGGAAAAAAGGGCTAAACTCTTTGGGTCAGATGGTGAAATCCTAAGGTATTAGGATTTGCACAGCTGTAAAAGTATTACAGCAGTGCAGAGTTCTCAAGCTAAGGACTTCAACATATGCGCTGCAAAACTCTCGATGAACCCTAAAGTGTTTGTCAGTAAAGAGCAAGATTTTAATTTTAATTTTTTTTGAATAAAATGGAATAGAATAGAATAGAATAGAATAGAATAGAATAGAAAAGCCCCATTTTGTCACTTCCTGTTTTCCCGAACATGCCGGAAGTGATGAAATGGGGCTAGTTTTCAGCCTGCAGAGCCTGCAGAAGCCTCCCTAAAGCCTCTGGGAGGCCGAAAAAGGCCTCAAACCATCCTAAAATCATCTGTGAGGCACAGTGCAGGTAAGGGGGTCGCAGGGGGGGAGGGAATTATGTGTGCATGCATAGGGGGGGCACACTTTGCCTTCTGGGTGCTGGCACGTGAGCGTGAGTGTGTAAGCATGCGCCCGATTTTTTGCATAGGAGCCCCAAAAGGTTAACTACCACTGGTCTAGATTGTCGCTTATCAGAAATAGTATAGGTTCTCCTGCTTGAGCAGGGGGCTGGATTAGAAGATCTCTAAGGTCCCTTCCAGCTCATTCATTCTTTTCATTTTAAAGTGGTACTGTTACGTGATCTTGAGGGTATTTCTTTTCCTTTGCAGTTGCCCAGATTGCTTCAATATCTCATCCATCATTCAATTCCATTAGTTGGGTAAGAAGGACACAGAGAGAGAGAGAGAGAGAGATTTCTCTTTTTAAGCCTTCAGATTCTGTCAACATCTCTTTTTGAGAGAAAAGCGCTCTGAAAAACGCCTGATCGGCTCACTCTAATGAAGAATCTCAGGAGTCAGTGAGTAGGAAAATTGCAATTAGCAAACAAAGAGAATTCAATGAGAACAGCGAGGGAGAAAAACAATTTGCGATTATTGACAGAAACGCCCACAAATCCGACATCTTGTAAAGTCTTAGAGGTGATTTGCAACTACCACAAATTGCGATCATCACAAACCATCTCTAAGGCTTTACAAGGTATCGGATTCTTGGAAAGATGAATGTCTTTAGAAAAGAAGCGCTATGTAGGGTTTCTTCGAAAACAAATCTTTAGGCTTGGGAGAAAACCCAGGGATTGTCAGTCAGGGCTCCCAAAGTAAAGCGCCAATAATGAAGACATTGATTAAAGGGTGAGCTATGCTCAGCTGTGTTACAAATCTTCATGCATTCATGGGCAGGAGCGGGATTCATCCGGTTCGTGCTGGTTCAGGCGAACCGAATATTAAATTTACACCTGGTTTGCCCAACCAGTAGTTGAACTGACTGGCTGGCCCCGCCCACCCCACTCCACCCCTCCCAGGAGTCTCCACGTGGCCTGTTTTGGATGCAGATAAGTGCAGGTTTCATGGAAGAAGTGAAAAACAGCCCTCCCGGAAAGTTCTGGAAGTTTCAGAAATCGGCCTGTTTCTGGCTTCTGGAGGGTCTTTGGAGCCCAGGGGTGGCTGTTTTTGCCTTCCCAGAGGCTCAAGGGAAGACTCCAAACTCTGGGGAAGGTACAAAAATAGCTCCTCCATGGCCCCACACCGCCAGCAACCAGGCAGAGAACCGGGTATTGGGATTTTTGAATCCCACCCCTGTTCACGGGGGATTGGAATTCAGTTCTTCCACTTTCTTCCTCTAGTAACTGTGTTAATGGAGTTGCTGCTGCTCTTCTGACCTTAGTGGCTTTCTTGCAGACATTTCATTACCTGACTAGCTAACATCATCCGTGCTGGAAGGGAGTGGAATTTGTGGAGTGGAGAAGAAGGAGGGCTGTGGGGTCCTTGGTGCTCTCTGGGCTTGGTTTTTTTTCTTGCAGAAGTTTGATGACCCAACTAGTTCTCTTCATCCGTGCTAGAAGGGAGCAGGGTTCGTGGAGAGGAGGAGGAGGAGGAGGAGGTGGAAGAGGAGGAGGAGCAACAGAAAAGGTCTGTGTAGTCAGAGCTACAGTTTCCCTGTAGTCATGGTTATGACTCTGAGAATTGGTTGACAAGGAAGGCTGTGTGATGAAGAATTGATACCTTCAAATTGTGGTGCTGGAGAAGACTAATGTGAGTCCCTTGGACTGCAGGGAGATCCAATCAATTGATCCTGAAGGAAATCAACTCTGACTGTCCTCTGGAAGGATAGATCCTGAAGCTGAAGCACCTGTCAATCAGCCAGAATTTTGCAGCCCAAATAGTGTATCTCCCTGTGTGAGGTGTGGGTGATGGAAGAAGACACAGCTTAAGATGTCACTTCTTTGCTGGACACCAAGCCACACAAGGAAGACGACTTCTTCACCTTGCCATCATCATTTCAAAAACCGAGGAAGGAAGGAAGGAATGTCCTTATAACAGAGGAGAAAGAAATTACTGCTAAAATTGAAGTGGCCTTAAGGTGCTGCATTGTGATTACAGTTAATACCTATGGAGATTCATTTTAAAGGTTGGGTCACCACCTTTTATGATTACGAATTGCATAAAATAATCCCGCGGTGGACCTCTTCAAGGACGTTACAACCTCACCTTCAGTAGCTGTTGCAACTAGAATTTAAAGAAGAGCAGCCAGTCCCAACCCCCAGGGGAAACTGAGGCATTTCCCCTAGGCCAGTGTTTGTCAACTCTGGCAACTTGGAGGTTGATTCAACTCCCAGAATTCCCCAGTGAACAAGTTCAAAGTTGACCGAGTTTGCTTACTGGGGAATTGTGGGAATTGAAGTTCACACAGTTCCAAGTTGCCAAGGTTAAGAGACACCGGCCTGGGCCTCAGATTCTAGTATGGGTGTCAGCAAGCCACAGCTCTGGAGCCGCGTGCGATTCTTTGGCCCCTCTACTACGGCATCCTGTTGGGTGATCCTACCACTGGCTAGCCCCACCCCTCACCTTCCCCTCCCAGTCACTCCTCGCCTGGCCTGAGAAGGTAGAACATGTTAGGAATATAAGTTACCTAACAGGTATTTGGGTTAGAAATATATAAACCAGGATAAACATTTTCGTACTATGTCTTTAAGAAATTGCAAAAACTGCAATTGGGTGTGGTTTTTCAAAGGGCCATAAGATGGAGCCAGAAACCTGGACTGTTTTAGTCTTAGTCTCAGAAGAGAGTGTGTCTGAGTGAGTATCTCTGTTTCCTTCTGTTGGAAAATATTGCCGTTCCTCCATTTCTTCTAATTGACTGATATTACTGGATTTAATGTAAATCTGTTACTGAACTGTTTTTTAACACTGGATTTTGATATTTGGATTATCCCTGGATTGAAAAACTACCTGATTTACCTGTGAATGACTTTGGATTGCTTATTTTGGACTTTGCTTAAACCTTTCTTGAAGTAAAAACCTACATTTACTATACAGTGTATCTGTGTCCTGCGTGTGTATTATTCAAACACTCCTCTCAAATACGTCTCCCTGTATGCGCTCATTTTCCTAATGGGGAATTACCACAACAGAACACAAAAAACAGGAATGAGAGAGGTGGGGAGAGAGGGAGAGAGAGAGAGAGAGATCCATTTCCCACAGAAAATACCAGAACCCACAAAGCCTGGGTAGGCGTGGGTGGGGATGTGTGTTATGTGATGGGGTGGGAGTGATGTTGAGTTGGCCGTGCCCACCCAGGTTTTGTGGCTCCCGGTGTTTTGGGGGTTTTTTTCTGTGGGAAACGGGCTCAAATGGCTCTTTGGGTGTTTAAGGTTGCAGACTCCTGTTCTAGGATTTCCACATTTCCACTGAACAATGTCATTGAGACTCAGGTCACTATTGTTGCTCAGTCACTAGGTTGTGTCTGACTCTTTGTGACCCCATGGACCATAGCACACCAGACTCTCCTATCTTCCACTATCTCCCAGAGTTTGCCCAAATTCAGGTTCATTGCGTTGATGACACTATCTGACCACCTTCTCCTTTGCCATCCATCTTTCCCAACATCAAGGTCTTCTCCAAGAGTCCTCTCTTCTCCTTTGGTGGCCAAATTATTTGATCTTCTGCTTCAGCATCTGTCCTTCCAAAGGACAGTCACGGTTGATTTCCTTTAGGATCTACTAATTAGATTTCCTTGCAGTCCATGGGACTCACAAGAATCTTCTCTGACACAAAAATTCAGAAGAGCCAATTCTTGGGCATTCAGCCTTCCTTATGGTGCAACTCCCACAGCCATACATGGTTGCTGTTCACTTGCTAAGTTATGTCTGACTCTTCATGACTCCATAAACCACAGCATTCCAACCCCTCCCCACTGTCCTCTCCTGTCTCTTGGAATTTGCCACAAAATTCATGTTCATTGCATCAATGACACCATCTAACCATCTCATCCTCTGCCACCCGCTTCCTCTTTTGCCTTCTATCTTTCCCAAAGTCAGGGTCTCTTCCAAAGACCCCTCTCTTCTCATTAGGTGGCCGAAGTATCTGAGTTTCAGCTTCAAGATCTGTCCTTCCAAAGAACAGTCAGAGTTGATTTCCTTTAGAGTTGACTGGTTTGATCTCCTTACAGTCCAAGTGACTCTCAAGAGTCCATGAAGATTCTCCATCATCCAAATCATGGTTGTCCCAAAGGTGCTTTTTCAAGAGGTAACTGAGCTTTCTTGGTTTTCTTTGAAGACTTTGTTTTTCTTTGGAGACTTCCAAGAAGGCCCCACACCCATTTGGACCACTCAGGTGACCCTGAGAACACAGAGAAACCTCCCAAGTGGCCTCAACGGCCCTCTAAAAGGATGCAAATAGACCAGCTGTCTACAAGGAGTAGAAATCCTTCCATTCCCCACCATCCAGTCAGAGCTGAAGAAGCTTCTCATCTGAGAAGCAAAACATCTTCAAAGAAAACCCAAGAACGTTCAGTTGCATCTTGAAAAAAGCATCTTTGGGATGACCCTCAAGTGTCTTCTTCAGCATCACCATTCGAAAGTCTGGTCACATACCCACAATTCATGTTGTTGCTTCCGAGCACATTATAAAGAAACCCGAGCCAGTTTCTCTGGTGCAAGAGAAAGGAAAAATTGTGCCCTCTTCGCACAGATTCGATGTGAGTCAAAGGAGAAAAATAAATGGGGTTGATTAATCAGCAGTGGGCGGAGACGGTCTTGAAGATACCAGCTGGATGTTTTTCTATTACCAGGAATTGCTTGATGCAGCTGTCACTTCTTGCTTGGACATCCACAGACAGAAGTTGGCTTCCTATCCAAACACCTGGAGCCACACAGGCGACAGCATGACATGATCTAAACCATAATTTAATGACTTGTTTGACACTACTACATTAACGCGGTTATTGTTCGGATATTGATTTGCACATGACAAGGATATGTTTGTTTCCCTAATTGGTCTGACAAATTAGTTTGGCAGTGCTGGGCTATTAGACCCCTATTTATCCTGTAGCGCTCTGAAGCTTGAATTCATGTTTGAATACACGAACACACACACACACACACACACACACACATATACTCACAATATGTTGACACTGCCATTCCATTCCTCACTTAAAATAACTCTGTTTCTCTGTGCAGTTTGTCCAGCTGCCGCAGCTGGCAATGTCATGAAAATCCACACAAACGATTTGGAGGGGAACTTGGGCTAATAGGAATGCGGATAGTCCTTGACTTGTGAACCACAATTGAGGCCAACGTTTCTCTTGTTATCCCAAAGGTGTTTTCTTTTTCTTTTCCTAAAGGTAAGTGGACTTTGTTTTTTCTTGAAGAGGTTGCGCTTCTCATCCAAGAAGCTTCTTCAGTTCTGACTGAACAGTGGGGAATGAAAGGATTTATATTCCTTGCAGTCCTTTGGTCGTTAGTATTCTTTCTGAGAGCTGTTGTGCCCTCGGGGTCACCTGATTATGGGTGTGGAACCTTCTTGGAAGTGCTGAAAGGAACTCTTTGTTTAGGAAACCCACACGCCCCCAGGATAAAATATTCTTTGTTTTAATATTTAAAAAAGAGGCAGAACAGAATATTTCCTCTGAAGGAGAAGAGGAGAGATGTCTTCTTAAACGCAAGAAGCAGCCTCAGTCTTCCTGCTCTAGGAAAATAGACTCAAGCAGAAGCATGAAGAGATTTTGTATCCATTCAGAAAAATTGGGCCACTCTCTTCATAAGCAAAGAACAATCAGAAACTCCAAATAAGCAACATGATAGGCAAGAACCAAAGCTGACAAGATTAGCTCAAACAAACAACGCCTAAGGATTTGCATATTGCCTGTAGAGGCAGCCATGACCCCTACATGACCCCATAGGAATCTGGCAACAGCTATTAAAATATTAAAGGACATATTCTTACATAGGAACAGGCATCTCAATTACAAAGCCCCAAAGAATGTTTAAAAGCCCACTTACCCTCAACCCCATTTTGTCAGCCACTCCAGATACATGCTGCTGTCACTGAAGGTTTTGATTACCAAATAAACAGAAACTTCCTTTCCTGCAGTCTGCCTCCATTTTAATTCCAGGGTCTTTCTCTCAGATTGGAACCGGACCTGATTTTATTTCCAACATTTGGAACCGCTGAAAGGAGCTCCTGGGAACTGCCGAAAAGAACTCCTTGGCACCTTGAATGGTCATAGAATTATTTCAGCATCTTCTAGGCTACTACGGAAACCAGGGTGGACTAGAAAGTTTTTCTTTGCTCCAACATGGTCCTTCTTAAGTCTTTATGATAACTCTTCCCCAATCATCTAGGCTTTGAACACATAATCAAGCTACGGAACCAGCAAAACCAAATATGCATCTATCCAGTGGTGGGATTCAACATTTTTTACTACCGGATCTGTAGTCATGGCTTAGTGGGTGTGGCAGGGGAAGTTAAGGCAAAATCCCATTCCCTCCCCACCCCAGTAACCTGCTTTCCAGTTCCATTCTCCTGTGTAGGGCAACAAAAGGAGACCCAGCCAATCAGCTGGGACTCAGGAGGCAGAGAATAGATGGGGTTGTCAGGGCCAGTCAGAGGTGGTATTTGCCAGTTCTCCAAACTACTCAAAATTTCCACTATGGGTTCTCCAGAACTGGTCAGAACCTGCTGAATACCACCTCTGCATCTATCTATAGAAAAGCCACATGCCTGAGTTCTATTTATGTCACTCTAGAATTCCCAAACCAGCAGAGAATTGAATGAAAGCTCAGCCCTTTTTGTCTCTTGATTGACTGACAAGTTGACACTGCGAGTTCCTATTATTGACTGTTCATATTCTCTAGTTAGATAATTGTATGTTTCACAGAGTCCTACATAAAGGTTATCTTCTCTTCCGCAGCCGGACTGCCAAGGCCGAGGTTTTTGTGAGGGGCACGGTAGAATATTGCCTGTTCAACACACAGTTTAAACTTTCTTTCGGAGGACCTCATGGAGTCATGAACTCCCAAATCTCTAAGTCAGGAATAGCGGGGCTTGTGCACTCAAGATGTGTGTGATTCCAATTCTCATTTATCTCAGACTGAGTGGTCAATAGCATAGAAGCATGGACATGAAAGTCCCTCACACCTGAGGGCAGTGGTGGGATTCAAACATTTTTACTACCAGTTCTGTGGGCGTGGCTTGGTGGGTGTGGCAGGGGAAGGATATTACAAAATCCCATTCCCTCCCAACCCCACTAACCTGCTTTCCAGCCCCATTCTCCTGTGCAGGGCAACCAAAGAAGACCCAGCCGATCAGCTGGACTTGGGAGGCAGAGAATAGATGGGGCGGGTCCAGTCAGAGGTAGTATTTACCAGTTCTCCGAACTACTCAAAATGTCCACTACCGGTTCTCCAGAACCAGTCAGAACCTGCTGAATACCACCTCTGCCTGCAAGGCATCTCTTTTACCCCTAAACAGATGAAGCTCATGACTTCTGAACAGGCCATTCAAAATATGTACGCTTTCAGTTCCCATCAACATCAACACCCAATGGCAAAGAATACACAACGACAGAGTTGGAATGTCTTTTAGTCCAATTCCCCTGCTCAAGAAGGAGATCCTATACCATTTCAGACAAGTAGCTGCCAATTTCTTCTTAAAAATTTCCAGTGATGGACCACCCACAACTTCTGAAGGTAAGGTATTCCACTGGTTAATTGTCCTCACTGTCAAGAAATACAGTATCTTCTTATTTCTAGGTTGTTTCTCACCTTGATTAGTTTCCACCCATTGCATCTTATCCAGCCTTCAGGTGGTTTGGAGAATAGGTCAATCAACACCTAACATCAAAAACGTCATCAAAAAAGCACAACAAAGAACGTTCTTTCTGCACCAACTCAGAAAGCTCAAACTGCCCAAGGAGCTGCTGATCCGGTTCTCCAGAGAAATTACGGAGTCTGTCATCTGCACCTGTATAACTGTCTGGTTTGGTTCTGCAACCCAACAGGACAGACACAGACTTCAGAGGATAATTAGGACTGCGGAAAAAACAATTACTACCCACCTGCCTTCAATTGAGGACCTGTATCCTGCACGAGTCAAAAAGAGGGCTGTGGAAATATTTACAGACCCCTCACATCCCGGACATAAACTGTTTCAACTCCTTCCCTCAAAACGACGCACACCAGAACAACTAGACACAAGAACAGTTTTTTCCCCGAATGCCATCACTCAGCTAAACAAATAATTCCCTCAACACTGTCCAACTATTACAAAGTCTGCGCTACTATTACTATTAATCTTCTCATCACTCCTTATTATCCATTCCCTCCCACTTGTGACTGTATGACTGTAACTGCTTGTATCCTTACGATCTATATTGACTGTTTCCTAGTATGATTTGATTGCTGATTGTACCCTATGACTATTATTAAGTGTTGTATGTTATGATTCTTGATTCTTAACGGTTCTTTTATGAACACTGAGAGCATTTGCACCAAGACAAATTCCTTGTGTGTCCAACTACACTTGGCCGATAAAGAATTCTATTCTATCCTGACTCTTCTCTGTGACAGCTCCTTAAATATTGAATGACTACAATCATGTCACTCTTAGTCTTTCTCTTTGTTATATTAGACCTACCCAGTTCCTGCAACCATTCATATGAATCAGAATCAGAATAGAGCTGGAAAGGACTTAAGAGGTCTTCTAGTCCAACCCTCTGTTCAAGACGATGACAGACCATTTCAGACAAGAGGCTGTCCAGTCTCTTCTTACCTCCAGTGATGAAGTACCCACAACTTCTGGAGGCAAAGCTGTTCCACGGGTTAATTGTCCTTACTCTTAGGAAGTTTCTCTGTAATTCCAGTTTGCTCCTCTCCTTGATTAATGTCCACGCATTGTTTCTTGTCTTGCTTTTTGGCGCTTTGGAAAACAAGTTGACCAAAGGTGGCATTCAGCCGATTCTGACCAGTTCTGGAGAACCGGTAGTGGAAATTTTGAGTAGTTGAGAGAACCGGCCAATCCCATCTCTGACCGGCTCTGTCTATTCTCCGCCTCCCATTGAGTCCCAGTGGATTGGCTGGGTCTTCTTTTATTGCCCTGCGCAGGAGAATGGAGCTGGAAAGCAGGTTAGTGAGGAGGGAATGGAGATTTTACAGTAACCTTCCCCTGCCAGGCCTACCAAGCCACACCCACCAAGCCACACCACACCCACCAAGCCACACCACGCCCACCAAGCCATGCCCACAGAACCGGTAGTAAAAAAAAATTGAATCCCACCACTGAAGTTGAGCCCCTCTGTTTTTGCCGCAGCCCCGCAAATACTAGAAGACTGCTATCATGCCACCCCAGTCCTTCTTTTCTCTTTTTATCCTTAGCCTCCTTTTTAATTCTTTTATCTCAATCTTTTATCTTCTAGCCTTCAGCGAATGAAAGTTCTCTCCATACCTACTTACCTCTAAATAGCCAAAGATGACTTCTGAACACACCGTTGCTCTGGCCAGGAGGTTGCAGGGGAAGAAAAGGACCAAGAACGCTAACTCTGGTTGCAGTTAATCCATATCTTATAATATGTGCCTTAACTCACAAAATTGAGTCCAGCTTTGCTCCAGATAGCTGCCAGTAGCATATTAATGTTCTCCCTCTAAGCTGCTGAAGTCTGAACTTAACTGCTCGTGTGTCCATTCATTACGCCTTTCAATATACCAGGCTTGACTTGAACCTAATTAGACCCCTAAAGAAAAATGTGTATAATTAGACTGGGGCAGCTTTGTAAAATGTAAAGAGTGAATTTAATTGGTTGCATCCTTCTCTTAACGACCTCGGGATTTATGACATTTAATGTGCCAGACTGGATGCTAACGGCTCTCCCCTCCTGTTCCAACTGTGGGAGAAGGTAAGCAGCCAGTAATTAGGTGATCGATGGAAATTTATTTTAAATATAAGCATCTCTCTGAAGAGTCATCCAAACATAGTATAGCCTGCCTAACAGAAAAACAGAATAATAGAGTTGGAAGGGACCTTGGAGATCTTCTAGTCCAACCCCCTGCTCAGGCAGGAAGCCCTATACCATTTCTGTCCAATCTCTACTTCAAAACTTCCAGTGTTGGAGCGTTCGTAACTTCTGGATGCAAGTTGTTCCACTGATTAATCGTAGCTTGCTTCTCTCCTTAGTGAGTTTCCATCCATTGCTTCTTGTCCTACCTTCAGGTGCTTCGCAGAATAGCTTGACTCCCTCTTCTTTGGGGCAGCCCCTGAGATTTTGGAAGACTGCTATCATTTCATGCCTTAGTCCTTTTCTTTAAACTAGACATCCCCAATTCCTGAAACCATTCTTAGCCCCCAGTCCCTTGGAATCAAGGAAGGTTGTAATTTCATTTTAAGAGTGGGTTTAGGTCAGGAAGAAGCACCCGGTCACTTTCTGATATCTGAACTCTAATTCTCATCAATTGTGACACCAGATGGACATTTGATACCCACTGTAGGTGTTGACTTCATCTGCCAATCCTTGCTTTAGCTTCCTCTTCCAGTTGGCCAGTGTGACTTCTCCAGTTCATGTAAAAACAAAACACTTTCAAAGAAATTGCCAATGCTCCTTAGGGCAGAGCAAGAACATATGGAAGCTTATCAAAGAGAGAGATTCAACTTAGACCAAAGGAGAAACTATCAGTGAGGATAATTAATCAGGATAATTGCCTGCAGAAGTTATGGGTCCTCCATCACTGGAGGATTTAAGAAGAGATCGGACAGCTATTTGGAATGGCATAGGTTGACTGAGGATGGACTAGAAGACCTGTAGAAACTCCTATACAATTTCAGACAAATGACTGTCCAGTTTTTTCTTAAAAACCTGCAAAGATGGAACATCCACAATCTCTGGAGGCCAGTTGTTCTACTGGTTAATTGGTCTCACTGTCAGGAAATTCCTCCTTAGTTGTAGGTTGCTTCTCTCCTTGGTTAGTTTCCATCCATTGCTTCTTGTCCTGCTTTCAGGCACTTTGGAAAATAGCTTGACTCCCTCTTTTACTTGTGAAGATAGATATTGGAACACTGCTATCATATCCCTTAGATATTGGAATACTGCTATCATATCTCCCCTAGTCCTTCATTTCTTTAAACGAGACATTCCCAATTCCTGCAACCATTCTTCATACTTCTTAGCCTCCAATCCCCTAATCATCTTTGTTGGTCTTCTTTCTAGAGCCTCACCTTTTCTTTATATTGTGGTAACCAAAACTGAATGCACTATTCCAAGTGTGGCCTTACCAAGGCATTATAAAGTGGTATTAACACTTCACCTGATCTTGATTCTATCCCTCTGTTCATGCAGCCTAGGACTGTGTTGGCTTTTTTGGCAGCTGCAGCACATGGCTGGCTCACATTTAAGTGATTGTTCACTAGGACTCCAAGATCCCTCTCACAGTTACTACTACTGTAGTAGAAGACCCAGCGTAGCGGACTTCTTATACCTCAGGAGTTTCAAGGAGAATGAAACCGGTTGTAGAGGTTCTCCTAATAACCAATCATTTCGATCTGCTTACCTTGAGTTTAGTCAAGGTCATGTACATGCTGCAAGAGCTGAGAAGCCTGTCCCGCTAGGTGACTGCAGCCAAATCACTTCGGCTGGTATCAAAAAGTTAAGCAAAGTTGGAGAAGAGTTTACGATTCACAGAAGGGTCTCTTGAGAATGACAACTACATTAGTTCCCCAAACACTTGAATGATTTCCAATTGAATAATAGGATTTCCTTGCATAAATGCATGGCCAAACTTTTGGAAATAGGTCTACGAAGTGGAATGACTTTTCCCCGATGTTCTTTGTTGTTTTATGATCACGACCGTAGCTGCAATCCTATCCTTTTAGACTGATGTTAAATATTATGCAACAAACCTTCAGAGGGGCTTGCGGTACGATCATTACACACTCAAATGGCAGTGCTAACTAGCTGTTATTTTACCCCATCTTTGCACCTGGGGCTCAGCTCAGTGTCCTCTTGGGCTTACCTTGCTCTCAGCTGAGAGGCCGAGCCATCCATTTCAAAGTTAAGTGTTCTCCACTGCCAGCAGCAGCCTCTGCGTTCTGCCTTGACTTCACAAAGCATTAAATCCAATTTTCTCACTGAACAGCTCTGATAATGCTAGCTAGATCACCTCCAATGGATATGGCTCCCTGATCCAGCTGCCCCTTGCTACTCAACAAGCTCTCTTGCTATCAAGGTGGAATATTTGATTTCTTTTGAGTGTGGTGCATGGCCACCTGCCTGTTAGTCTTCTGACTGGCAGGTTGAATTGCTTGCCTCTTGGTGAAATCAATGACAGTGGGATAAGAGCCAATAGACTAGAGGCAGTTTGACATCTTTCAACAATGTTCAGCGTGGTTTAAGGAGAGAATGAGAGAATAATCGAGTTGGAAGGGACCTTGGCAGCCTTTTAGTCCAATCCCCTGCTCTGTATCATTCTGGACAAATAGTTGTCCAATCTTTTCTTAAAACCTACAATGGTGGAGCACTCACAGCTTCTGAAGGCGAGCCACTCCACTAGTTAATTGTCTTCACTGTCAGGAAATTTTCCTTAGTTCTAGATTGGTTCTCTCCTTGACGAGTTCCCATCCATTGCTTCTTGTTCATCTTCAGATGCTTTGGAGAATAGGTTGATCCCCTCTTCTTTATGGCAGCCCTTCAAATATTGGAAGACTGCTATCATGTCACTCCTAGGCCTTTACATTAGATTAATACCCAATTCCTGCAACCCTTCTTCATAAGTTTTAGCCTCCAATCCCATAATCATCTTTGTTGCTCTTCTCTGCACTCTTTCTACAGTCTTTCAACATTGTTTTATACATTGTGGCAATCTAAACTGAAGGAAATATTCCAAGTGTGGTCTTACCAAGGCATTATAATGTGGTAATAACAGTTCACTTGATCTTGATCCCATCTTTCTGTTAATACAGCTTAGGAAGAAGAGGCAAGGAAGAAGAGACTAGGCACATTAGAAACTGCCTTTGTGGGGCCATTCAGTTCAGTATTGTGTCTACACCAGAAGTAGGCAACCCAGAAGCTCTACAGGTGTTCCTGAGCACTATCTCCAATCAACATATTTCAGGCTTAGGATCAGTGAGTTGGAAAAGAAGCAGTGACATTCTCAGGTCCAATCCTTTGACGATTGAAGAATATAGATGAAATATCTGTTAAATGATAGCTTAGTCTTAAGTTGAAGGCATCTAGCGAAGAGTAGCTTCCACCCTTTACAGATTATCAGAATTGGAAGGACTTTGTAGGTCATCTAGTCCACCTCCCCCAAACAGAGCAATGCCCTTTCTTGGTCATTGACTCCATTGCTGAGCTGCAATGTTCCTCTTGTTAGGAAACGGGCACTCATTGGGTAGACTTCATCATCTTCTGGGGAACATCCTTTCATATGGCTCAAAAATGGTATCACGGTCTCCTGGGATGAACGTTGAGAAGTGAAATCCATCACTATCTGCAGAGCCAAAAAAGCTTGGTCCTCTCTATAATGTTTGGCATTGGTTTTCTATGGTTTTAGAGAGAAGCTTTCCTTGACCATACCTTGAGATGCCTGTAGATCCTAAACTGGAAACTTGCAGTCCATCCTTGGATTTCAGACTTTTCTCCATTACTACTGATGTCTCCTTTTCATAGTATCCAATTCTGTGGAAATCACCTAAGCAATGGGCCAAGGAGATATGGTTAAGGTAAAGGTTCCCCTCGCACATATGTGCTAGTTGTTTCCGGCTCTAGCGGGCGGTGTTCATCTCCATTACAAAGCCAATGAGCCAGCGTTGTCCAAAGACGTCTCCTTGGTCAGGTGGCCAGCATGACTAAATGCCAAAGGCACATAGAACGCTGTGACCTTCCCACCAAAGTGGTCCCTATTTTTCTACTTGCATCTTTACATGCTTTCGAACTGCTAGGTTGGCAGAAGCTGGGACAAGTAACGGGAGCTCACTCCGTTACGGGGCGCTAGGGATTTGAACTGTCAAACTGCCAATCTTTCTGATTGACAAGCTCAGTGTCTTAGCCATTGAGCTGTCACGTCCCTTTTTCAAATTTCCACCAGAGCTGTGATGGATGCTGCTCCTATCTAATGAGGGCCTACACCGTGGCAGAGATCTAAAGGAGCTCTCCACCCATATGTTCAGGCAAGTAAGCAAAGGTTCTCATTAGAAAGGCATCAACAGATTGTGAATGTATTAACAGCGGCTAGGATTGCATTTGCTGAAAACTGGAAAAATGAGAAAACACCATCGCAGAAGGAAGTTATTAAGAAATATTGGCATGTGCTGAAATGAGTAGATTGACATTTGAAATTAGAGAACAAGAGGATAAACAATTGTATAAAATTTGGGATGTTTTCTATCAATGGTTAGACAATAAAATACAATAATGAAATATGTAGAATTTTAGAAAATAAGAAATATATAAAGATGTATTTCTTTTCTTTTTTTACTATATCTATAAAAAAAATTTAGGATAGATTTGGGAGGATTATATGAAATATTACAAAATAATACTAAGTAAATTATAGTTATCTCACAAAATATGAATGAGTAAAATTATTGTCAAATGATCGATTAATAATGATATGAGGGTGTTCAATTTCTGATTGATAATATGAGTTATTATGCAATGTAACTGTAATTGAAGACTATGAAATGGATGCACACAAAAAAAATTGTAAACCAACCGGCACACTTCTTGTATACTCATGGAAGAAAGGTTGATGTTTTTATGTTTTGTTTGTTCATGTTCGTCTTTAAAAATCAATAAAAAATTTACAAAAAACAAAGAAAGAAAGAAAGAAAGAAAGAAAGAAAGAAAGAAAGAAAGAAAGAAAGAAAGAAAGAAAGAAAGAAAGAAAGAAAGAAAGAAAG
>NW_020769389.1:2081191-2117053 GCF_900518735.1 Pseudonaja textilis | reverse complement strand
TCTATTCTATTCTATTCTATTCTATTCTATTCTATTCTATTCTATTCCATTCCATTCCATTCCATTCCATTCCATTCTATTCCACCTTCGAGTTCTTCCTACTTTTGTATCTCTTTGTAGACTAAGGAATGTTTCTCCTGCTTTGGTAAGCTTTGAAACTCAGTGGGGAAAAATAGAAAAGTCTAGCTTTTTAAAGAGAAGATGGGGACTTGTCATCACTGGCAGGATGAATGCACTGTCTTCAAAGGTGGGAGATGCTTCTACTGGATCTTTTGGAGATCACCTTGAAGTGGTGTGGAAAAAAAGTGGAGAAAAGACATGTTAAGAATGAGAAATAAATGCAAGACATGACAACCTTCTCTTTCTCCTCCTTCTCCTTCCTCCTTTCTGCTCTTCTTCTTCTCCTCCTGAGGGAAGGAAGGAAGGAAAAAAAGGAAGGATGGGGGAATGAAGGGGAAAAGGAAGGAAGAAGGAAAGAAACTGAAAGAAAGAAAGAGAGAGAGAGAGAGATGATTGGGAGGAAGGTGAGAAAGAAAAAAGGAGGGAGGGAAGGAAGGAAAAGCTATTAAAATACTTTTTTGTATGTTTTTGTTTGCTTTTGCTTTGCCTTTTCAAAATAGTTTAATAGTTCATTTCAAGTTTCACTCTAGTGTGAATCTTATTTTATGTAAGTACATGTATTTCTTTCCCTTCTCTTTGCTTTTGCATTTTTATTGTTTGTTTTACTTAATTAAGAAAAATCTCCAATAATCTAGGAGAAATTAATTATGTGCAATTCAGCAAGGGGAAAAAGAAAGCATTGCATTCAAAGGAAGAAAGGAGAACTCAGTGGATTTGAGAAGGGATTCATATTAAGAAGTGTGCATAGCACAGCTATAAATGGGGAAAGGTTTGTGTTGAGTGCTTGTTTGTTTTTTTGAAAAAATTCATTACCTCAAAACTTACAACTTTTCTACCTCATCACCTATATCAATGATTAGATAATCAATTTCTATCAAATAATTTATTAATGGTTTAATTGATTTATTGTTTAATTGATTAGTGTGATTAGAGTCTTTAGTGCAAATGGTGTGATTACTGATTAGTTTAAAAGATCAAGATTCATGTAATTTAATTGATTAGTAAAATTACTGATTTAGTTAATTTAATTGAACAGTGTGTTTAATGTTTAGTGTAATTAATTGATTAGTGATTAGTGTAATTAATTGATTAGGCTGATAGTTG
The DNA here is from genome assembly GCF_900518735.1 of Pseudonaja textilis. The sequence continues at coordinate 2,115,829 of NW_020769389.1, read as the reverse complement.
CTTAGCAAAATTATTTGACTAGAGAGATTATTGCAATTGATTGGTGTGATATTGGCTATATTGATTACCCAAAACTGTTTCATGAAGTAATTTAATCAACATACCATCTTAATAAACCTACCATGCCAAGAAAAAAATCCAATGCCAAACCACAATCTAAAGAGAAATAATCCCCACCAATGAACCACAAGACTCCTGCACATGCCTTAAATGCTATAAAACTCTAATGGATAATGAAAATTCCATAAAATGTTCTCTATGTAACAAATACGCTCATCATGACTGCTTGGGTTTACCCAAGCAAATGATACAATACCTAGAATCAGCCAATGAGTTTCCATATCTCTGCAAATCATGCAGACCCAAACTGGATCTGTTTGAAAGAGTTGATACCATAGAAACATGAATAACATCCCTTGACACCATAGAAGCATCCCTGGATGCCTTAAAAGAAATATTTTCCAATCTTGAAAAAAAAGACACAATGTAAAAACCTGAACATCCAATAGCTACAAACCACATCTCTACCCAACAACCACAACCCAATCCACAACCCAATCCACAAAAAAACATAAATAAGACAAATAATGATATCCCAATCCTCATCAGAGAAGCTGTTGAGCGTGAACGGAAACGTCCAAATGCCATCTTATTTGGTCTAGAGGACATCAATGACAATTGATGACATCACAATTGTCCGAAACATCATCAGTGATTATCAAGCATCAACCATCTCCCCTGATGAAATACTTGACATTTCTCGCATTGGCTGAGAGCTCAAAAACAGAGACAGCTCTGTGGCCCCACGCTTCTGCAGGGTCATTTGCAAAAATGAATCAAGCAAATGTAAATTCATTTATACTATACATTCACTTGCCAAAAGCAACACCAACCATATGAACCTTCGTTCTTGCCCTGACCTAATCATACATCAACGTGCCCGCTCCCATGTACTCCGCACAGAACTCAAAAAACATCTAGACAACGGAAAGAAGGACCTGTACATTGACTACCGTGCTGACTGTATCAAAAGTAAGTCATACAACCAGCTTTAACCTTCAACCACAACCTTACTTCAACCAATCCACCATCACCCAAGATCAGGCACGCACGCCCCTAACTACCTCAATTCCAACTACAGCTGGCCTTAAATGCAAGCTACTCAATGCAAGAAGCCTTGTGAATAAAATACCTGAATTTCTTCTCTTATTAAATATGGCTAAATTAAACATCGTATTTGTCTGTGAAACATGGCTCAACGCATCTCTCCCTGACTCCATTACCATAGTAAGAGACTATCATGTTTACCGATCAGATTGTGAAATCCATAGAGGAGGTGGTGTTGCTATCTTCTATAAAAAGTCCTTACATCTAAAAAACATCCAAGTTACCCAGGAGCTTGCTCTTCCTGAGACCATCATCTGTGAACTATCCTTAAATATCACATTTCGATTCTTACTATGTTACAGAGACCCTGATTATGACATCGATCATATAAACAAGCTAAATTCACTAGTAACATGGGCAACATCCTGCCCACACGCTTTTATCTTTCATGGTGACTTCAATCTACCTCATATTAACTGGACCCTAAATGAATGTACAATGGAACCTATACATGCAACCTTCTACAATGCTGTTACTAATCTGGGACTGGAACAACTAGTAACCAACAATACTAGACTTAACAACTGCCTCGATCTCATCTTCTGCAATAGTTTGAATTTAATTTATGGAATACAAACTAAAGAACCATTTCCAACAGTGACCACAGCATGATTGACTTTTGTCTCAACAGCTCCTTGCCAAAACTATGGTCACAAGCCACAGTCATCCCCATCTTCAAAAAGGGAGACCTCAGCCTAGTTGAAAATTACAGACCAATCTCTTTATGCTGCATCACCTGTAAAGTCATGGAATCAATTATTAACCAATCCATTATCTCCACTTAGAGACAAACAACCTACTCTCTAATAAACAATTTGGTTGTAATCTGCAACTCTTACACTGCAAAAACATAAGGACTACACAACTCGATCAGGGCAAAGAAATAGATGCAATCTACATAGACTTCTGTAAAGCCTTTGATTCAGTGGTACACGACAAACTACTCCTAAAACTAAAATCTTATGGTATCTCTGGACACCTGCATAACTGGATAGAAACACTCCTATCAAACATACAACAAATGGTCAAAATTTGGAGTGTCCTATCAAATTCTGTACCTGTCAACAGTGGTGTCCCCCAAGGCAGCGTTCTAGGACCAACTCTCTTCATACTCTACATAAATGACCTCTGTGATCACATTAACAGTAACTGTGTTCTCTTCGCTGATGATGTAAAGCTGTTCAATACCACAGACAATACTGCTACTCTTCAAAAAGATCTTGACTATGTATCAGAATGGTCAAACAAATGGCAACTTCAAATCTCAACAAATAAATGCTCTGTCTTACATATTGGCAAAAAAAATCAGAAAATAAAATACAAGCTGAATAGTCAAGATCTTGTTGATGATCCAAGCTCTGTCAAGGACCTTGGAATACTCATCTCTAATGATCTAAGTGCTAGAGCCCACTGTAACTACATAGCCAAAAAGGCATTAAGAGTTGTTAACCTAATCCTACATAGCTTTTTCTCTGGTAACTTCAGACTACTAACTAGAGCATACAAAACATTTGCTAGACCAATACTCGAATACAGCTCATCAGTCTGGAACCCACATTACGTATCTGATATTAGCACAGTTGAGAAAGTCCAGAAATATTTCACAAGAAGAGTTCTCCACTCCTCTACTCGTTGTAGAATACTTTATGCCATCAGACGTGAAATTCTAGACCTAGAAAACCTAGAACTACGCCGCCTTCGGTCTGATCTAAGTAGGGTATATAAAATCATACATTGCAATGATTTACCTGTCAATGAATACTTCAGCTTCAAGCATAACAACACAAGAGCACACAATAGCTACAAACTCAAGGTTAACCGCACCAAACTTGATTGCAGGAAATACAACTTCAGCAACAGAGTGGTCAATGTCTGGAATACTCTACCAGCCTCTGTGGTTTCTTCCCCAAACCCCAAAAACTTTAACCTTAGACTTTCTACTATTGACCTCACCCCTTTCCTAAGAGGTCTGTAGGGGGCGTGTATAAGCGCACCAAAGTACCTACCATCCCTGTCCTATTGTTTCTTTTATTTTTCTTATATGTACCCATTTCATGTATTCATAACGATGTTTATACTTATACATATTATCTTGTAAGCAATTAACAAATAAAAATAAATAAATAAAATGCAAAACATTAAATGTTTTTTCCCCCACATGGAGGTAGAAGAAAACATTCAGGCTTCTTGTTGCAAGGAAGAGATTTCAGATACTGTGTTCACACAATCTCGATAGGTGCTAAAGAGCTCTCTGGACTTGGGAAATTCTCTTCAGAATGAGGAAAAGATTTGAGGATTAAATGGTAGTGAAAAGAGAGGGAGAAAAAGAAACATGAGTTTATGAGTTCTATGAATTTAGAAGGGAGGGAGGGAAGAGGGAGGGAGGAAGGAAGGAAGGAAAAAGAGGGAGGGAGGGAGGGAAGGGTGGGAAGGAGGAAGGAAGGAAAGAGGGAGAGAGGAAGAAAGGGAGGAGGGAAGGAAAGAAAGAGGGAGGAAGGGTGGGAGGGAGAGGGAGAGGGAGAGGAAGGAAAGAGAGGGAGGAAGGGTAGGTGGGAGGGAAGGGGGGAAGGAGGAAGGAAGGAAGGAAAGAGGGAGGGAGGAAGAGAGAGGCGGGAAGGAGGAAGAAAGGAAGGAGGGAAGGAAAGAAAGAGAGGGAAGAAGGGAGGGAGGGAGAGGGAGGGAGGAAGGAAAGATGGAGGGAGAAAGGAAGGAAAGAGAGGGAGGAAGGGTGGGAGGGAGGGACAGGGAGAGAGGAAGGAAAGAGGGAGGGAGGAAGAAAGGAAGGAAAAAGAGGGAGGAAGGGTGGGAGGGTGGGAAGGGGGGAAGGAGGAAGGAAGGAAAGAGGGAGGGAGGAAGAAAGGGAGGAGGGAAGGAAAGAAAGAGAGGGAGAAAGGGTGGGAGGGAGAGGGAGAGAGGAAGAAAAGAGGGTGGGAAGGAGAAAGGAAGGAAAGAGAGGGAGGGAGAAAAGAAAGAAGACATGTTTTCATGTTTTTCATTGTTATTGAAAAAAATGATTAACGAAGAAAAAAACCGAATTAAAAAGAGTGATATTATAGAAAATGCCAGGGAAATACTGAAAATTGTTCAGTGTGCAGCTGATCTGTAGTTTCTCTCCCACAACCCTGGGCAGGGAGAAAGGATCGTCAGAAAATGAAGTCATTACTTCCTTGTTAATATCCTTCAACAGGACCTGCCACCGTCTTATTAACTTTCTCCTAGCAGAAGCAAAGGTTGCGATGATGTTCAAACAACCTCAGGCCAGAAAGGTCATCCTGGTGTGCTTTATGATATTATTCCGTTCAAAGTTGTTTGTTCAAAGTCAGACATTCAGCCAAATTTAGGAGTGCAAATCCTATGTTTCCTTAATGAATCGAACCTCTCTCCTTTTTTTCCCCCTATGTGAGGCTTTGAAAAGGGGCTGTTTTCTATTTTCAGAAGTGGACCAGAAAACTGATCTTGAAGGATTTGCAAGGATATCAGGGAAAAAAACCAAAGAGATGCTGGCCATAACCACATAATCACGGCCCCACCCAACCGCCCCCTTTTACATGCCATAAGCTCCTGTTTCAATGTCATTTTGTTTTGGGGTTTGTTTGTTTCCTTTCTCCCTCTTCCCACCATGAGGAAGAGGAGGAGGAAGAAGAAGAAGAAGAGGAGGAGGATCTGGAGGGGAGGGAGGAGGAGGAGGAGGGAGAAGGAGAAGAAGATAAAGAAGAAGAGGAGGAGGAAGAAAAAAAGAAGAGGAGAAGAAGAAGAGGAGAAGGAAGAGGAGGAGGAGGAGGAAGACCTGGAGGGAGAAGGAGAGGAGGAGGAGGAGGGAGAAGGAGAAGAAGATAAGAAGAGGAGGAGGAGAAGAAAAAGAAGAGGAGGAGAAGAAGAAGAGGAGGAGGAGCTGGAGAAGGAGGACTTGGAGGGAGAAGGAGAGGAGGAGGAGGAGGAGGAGGAGGAGGAGGAGGAGATAAAGAAGAAGAGGAGGAGAAAAAAAGAAGAGGAGGAGGAGAAGAAGAGGAGAAGGAAGAAGAGGAGGAGGAGGAAGACCTGGAGGGAGAAGGAGAGGAGGAGGGAGAAGGAGAAGAAGATAAAGAAGAGGAGGAGGAGGAGGAGGAGGAGAAAAAGAAGAGAAGGAGAAGAGGAGGAGAAGGAGAAGCTGGAGGAGGAGGAAGAAGAAGATGAAGAAGAGGAGGAGGAGGGGAAGGAGAAGAGGAGGAGGAGAAGGAGGAACTGGAGGAGGAAAAAGATGAATAAAAAGAAGAGAGGAAGAGAACTGAAAGGTCCTTAATGCTCTCTGAACTGATGGTGTTTTTCTGAAGACATTTCATGACCCAACTACATCACATCATTATTGCTAGAAGGGGTTTGCAGAATGGGAGGAGGGGAGGAGGAAGAGGAGGAGGAGGGAAAAGCGGGGTGGAAGGAGAAGGAAAAGATTGAAAGCTCTTCTGGTCCATTAGTGTTCCTGAGGAAAGGCTGGGAGATCCTGTTATTGGAGCATGCAGCAGACCCTCCTCAGTACTTGTTGCTCCTCAGAAGAAGGAGATGTCTTCTTCCTTTCAGAATTTCCAAAGTTGTCATATCCAAAGGGTATTGGGATGACAGAGGGAAATCCATTCCTGCCCCCCCCTTTTTTTTTCAGCTGCAGAATACATTCATCATTCCCAATGTAAAGCTTCCCCCAGGGGTGGGATTCTATCGGTTCGCACCTATTCGCTAGAACCGGTTGTTAACATTCTAAGCAGTTCGGAGAACTGGTTGTTAGAAGAAATTACAGGCCTAATCCTGTAAAGAAGGCAGGAAGGAAACATTCTGGTGTTGCTTACAGAAACTGCCTCTCCGTTAACCCTTTTTACATTCTTGGCAGGACTAGACTTCCTGTCTCAGGAACTTCTCTGGAGGTTTTTTTTCCTCCTTTGCTGGTACTTTGCTTGTGTGGAGTCACCATTCAAAGTTACAATGGCACTGAAAAAAAGTGACTTATGACCGTTTTTCACAATTACGACTGTTGCAGCATCCCCACAGTCATGAGAGGCCAGGCAAGGAGATGCATGCCTCGATGTGAGTGATGTTGAGTTGGCCACGCCCAGCCAGTCACATGACCACTAAGTCACATCCACCAACTAAGCCACGCCCACAGAACCGGTTGTTAAAAAATTTGAATCCCACCCCTGGCTTCCCCTATGATTTCGCAGCCGAGATGCTTTCTTGGGAAACACTAGTGGAACTAGCATATTTGTGCCAAAAGGCTGGCTTATTTTTCTCACTCAGTCTGAACTTCACCTCTTCTCTCTCTGTCTCTCTGCCTCTCCATCTCTTTCTCTCTCCCTCCCTCCCTCCTTCTCTCTCTCTCCCACTCTCTCTGTGTGTGTGAGAGAGAGAGAGACACTTCAAGGAAAAACAAGAGACATAAGGTTCTCAGCTGATGGCAAGATTTCTTTGAGCTTTGGGAGAGATTGGGTGGGAGGGCTGGCCGTGCCATTTTAACAACCACGTTAATAAATATTCAGCTCCATGCATTGGAAAGTGGTGGCGATGCAAAGCCCGTGAATCGTTTATCTTCAGGAGGAAACTCATCAATCTCTTTCAGGGGAAATTTCTCCCCTCTTCCGTCTCTTGTGACCCTCTCTTGCTCTTGTTTGCAAACAAAGACATTAAAAAAAAAATAGTCATTTGAATTCAAGGTATTCTGTATAGGAGGCATCGTTGGGCAAACGTTGGGGAAGGAGAAGCTGCCTTCTCAAAGACAGAAATCTACGCAAGCAAGAGAGGAGCCGTATTCCAACTAAATAACAAAATTACCATAAAGTGGTTCTCTTAAGAATGCCAGCCACATTATATATGATCTTCTGTCTGTCTATGTCTTTGGGAAAGTTTTTTTTTAAAAAAAAAACCTTTATTTCGAACTAAAGTATGTAATTATGCCTCCCCAAAATCTGCCTAGCAATTTCTTGTACCTTTTTCCTGAAAAATTGACTTCTGCCAAGCTCAGAGAGCACCAAGGACCCCACAGTCCTCATGCTCCACCTCCTGTTCCTCCTCTTCCTCCTCCTTTCCCCAAACCCCACTCCCTTCTAGCACTGATGATGTTCCCCACCTGGGCAATTAAATGTCTACAAGAAAACAACCAAGCTCAGAGAGCACCAATGAACTCACAGTCCTCCTGGAAGGACCTTGGAAGTCTTCTAGTCCAACCAACACCTTGCTCAAGCAGGAAACCTTATACCACTTCAAATGGTTGTACAGTTTCTTCTTAAAAACTTCCAGTGTTGGAGTATTCCTAACTTCTGGAGGCAAGCAGTTCCACTGATTAATTGTTCTAACTGTCAGGACATTACTTGATTAGTTTCCATCTGTTGTTTCTTGTCTTGCCTTCAGGTGCTTTGGATAATAGTTTGACTCTTGTTCTTTGTGATAGCCTCTCAAATATTGGAACCCTACTATCATGTCACTCCTAGTCCTTCTTTTCATTAAACTAGATATAAACAGTTCCTGCAATCATTCTTCATATGTTTTAACCTCCAGTCCCCTAATCATCTTTGTTGATCTTCTCTGCACAGTTTCCAAATCTGGACACAGTATTACAAGTGTGACCTTACCAAGCCATTATAAAGTGGAATTAATTCTTCACATGATCTTGATTCTATCTCTCTGTTGATGCAGCCTAGAAGTGTGTTGGCTCACAATTCATTTATGATCCATCTGAGAAGGGAGAAATTGTATTGTTTCCTCTTACAGATCCACAAATATCTCTACCCAAACTGTAGGTGCCTGAATTTAGATAGGTAAAAGATAGAATTCTTTATTGGCCAAGTGTGATTGGACACACAAGGAATTTGCTCTCAATGTACATAAAAGAAAAGATACATTCATCAAGATCAAGAATCACAAGGTACAACTCTTAATGATAGTCATAGGGTACAATAAGCAATCAAGTCATACTAGGAAACAGTCAATATAAATCATAAGGTGACAAGCAATAAAGTTACAGTCTTACAGTCACAAGTGGGAGGGGATAGGTGATAAGGAGTGATGAGAAGATTAATAGTAATATTAATGCAGACTTTGAAAATAGTTGGACAGTGTTGACATGATTGTTTGTTTAGCAGAGTGATGGCATTCGGGAAAAACCCTGTCCTTATGTCTAGTTGTTCTGGTGTGCAGTGCTCTATAGTGTTGTTTTGAGGGGAGGAGTTGAAATAGTTTATGTCAGGATATGAGGGGTCTGTAAATAATTTCACAGCCCTCTTTTTGACTCATTCAGTATACAGATCCTCGATGGAAGGCAGGTTGGTAGTAATTGTTTTTTTCTGCAGTCCTAATTATCCTCTGTAGTCTGTGTCTGTCCTGTTGGGTTTCAGAACCAAACCAGACATATAGAGGTACAGATGATAGACTCAATAATTCCTCTGTAGAACTGGATCAGCAGCTCCTTGGGCAGTTTGAGCTTTTTGAGTTGGCGCAGAAAGAACATTCAACATTTCAACACACAGTGTTGGGGAAATGAGAAATGATTTGGTGATCCCCCCCCCAAAAAAAATCACAAGTGGTCCTAGATTCCTTCAACATCTGATAAGAATACCTCAGCCCCTTTGTCTTCCAAGGTCAACCTTTGCTTGAGCTACAAAATTAAATCCATCTGAAGGATTTCAGGTCTTCTGCTTCATAATTGCATTTGATGCCAACGTTCATGTGTATCTTCTCTGTACTGAAAGGGGATTAAGAAGCTAAATGAAAATGAATTTATCACTGAGGCAGAAACTTCAGAGTCAGCTCATCAGCTGTGTTTTAATGAACTTGGATTCTCCCACCTAGCCAACGCTGATGAATGAGCACATGGGTAATTTTTTTTTTTTTTAACTTCGGTGACTAAATCAGGCTTCATGGAAATGAATGAGGACAGGTTGCCCACTGTTGCGTGAGCTCTGAGGTTCCTCAAGGAAAAACAAAGAGATGCAATCAGAGGAAAGCTTCCAAACATAAGCAATGAAAATCGGCAGGGATGAAATGATGTAGCCCAAGGACAAATTTATGGCCTACAAGACTACAAGGAAAAGGGAGATGAGGTTGAACATGCAAGGAGGGAGAGATTCACCACAAAAATGAAAAGAAAATACAAGGAAAAGAAGAGGCAGTATACTGAATATGAATATGAAATAATCGAATCGAATCGAATCGAATCGAATCGAATCAAATAGAATAGAATAGAATAGAAACAGAAATAGAATAGAATAGTAGAATAGAATAGAAAATAGAATAGAATGGAACGGAATGGAATAGAATGGAACGGAATAGAATAGAATAGAATAGAATAGAATAGAATAGAATAGAATAGAATAGAATAGAATAGAATAGAATAGAATAAACAGAGTTGGAAGGGACCTTGAAGGTCTTCAAGTCCAACCCCCCGCTTAGGCAGGAAATCCTGGAACCATTTCAGACAAATGTCTGTCCAATCTCTTTTTAAAAACTTCCAATGTTGGAGACAAGTTGTTCCACGGATGAATTGCTCTATTGAGTGCAAGGAGCTGGACTATACGACCTCCAGGTCTCTCCCAACTCTTGTTACTCTGTTCATTCATACACCTGTTCTTCATTGACCTCTGGAAGAGTGAATTACCTTAAGTCTCATCAGCAGGTCTGAAGTCAAGCTCAGTGTGGATGAACTTAACGATAGATCTCCTGTGATAGATAACTTCCCCAAATAGGATATCCAGTCTGATGGGACACTGTATCTCTGTTCATCTGGACATCTGTATAATAGTTTTATCGATTGCCCACTTCCACCCCAACTGGAGCACCTAATTAAGATGACAAAGAATTTGGGGGCTGATTTTTCTATCAATCAATTAGAATAGAGCTGAAAGGGACCCTGGGGGTCTTCTAGTCCAATCCTCTGCTCAGACAGGAAACCCTATACCATTTCAGACAAATGGTTGTCCAATTTCTTCTTAAAAATCTCCAATGATGGAGAACCCACAATTTTTGAAGTCAAGCTGTTCCACTGGTTCATTGTTCTTACCGTCAGGAAATTTCTCCTTAGTGCTTCTCTCCTTTGATCTGTTTCCATCCATCCCTTCTCATGTTGCCTTCATGTTGCTTTGGATGTTGTGAACCTTAGTTTCATTGTGTCATTTTTAGCAATCCCAGATAATAACACCATTTCGGACAAATGGCTGTCCAGTCTCTTCTTAAAAACCTCTAGTGATGAAGCACCCACAACATCTGGTGACAAGCTGTTCCACTGGTTAATTGTTCTCATTGTTAAGAAGTTTCGCATTAGTTCCAAGTGCTTCTTATTAGAAGTTTCTCATTAATTCCAGATGTTTCTTGTCTTGCATTTGGAAAATAACTTGACCTCCTCTCAAATACTGGAGCGCTGTTATCATGCCACCCCGACTCCTTATTTTCTCTAAACTAGCCATAATGAATTTCTGCAACCGCTCTTCATATGTTTTAGTCTCCAGGCCTTTAATCATCTCGGTTGCTCTTCCCTGCACTTTTCCAAAGTCTCAACATCTTTTTTATATATATATAATATGCTGACCAAAACTGTCACCACACTATCTCTGACCACTGTTGAAATAACCTCAACCACTGAGCCTCTATCCGTGGCTCCTTTATAAGATTTTGTTATTAACCCAGCAGGCTACCAACCACATGAGATTAAGTTATTGAGACTTTGATTGAACCGAACCTCACAGGCAGATATAAAAGCTATTCATGGTTGTGACCAGGGGTAGGATTCAAAAATCCCAGCAATCCGTTCTCTGCCTAGTTGCTGGGTGGGTGGGGTCATGGTGGGCGTGGCCTACCGGAACTTCCAGGATGGCCATTTTTCATCTTCCTCAGAGTCCAGAGGCTTCCCTCGGACCTCTGGGAGGGTGAAAACATCCTCCTCCAGGCTCTGGAGGGCCTCCAGAAGGCGGCGACATGACCATTTCTGGACTTCTGGGACTTGCAATTCAGCCATTTTTTTGCCTTTCCCAAAGTCCCTCAGGCCTCTGGGTGGGTGAAAAGGGCTTCTCCTGACTTCCAGAACTTCCAGTTTGGCCCATTTTTGTCCTCCCAGAGCCTCCCTGTGGACCCTGCACTTACCTGCATCCAAAACAGGCCATGTGGAGACTCCTAGGGCGTGGTTGGGGCAGGTGGGGCAGCCAGTCGATTCAACTACCGGGACCAGATGTACATTTAACATCCGGTTCACCTGAACCAGTCCAAACCAGTAAAATCCCATCCCTGGTTGTGACTCCTTCTCTGGTCTTTCCCTTGAAATGATCCAGCGGGAAGGGCTTTTCCACTGAGGATAAAAATAGCTTCTTTCTTTTTGTAATTATTATTTCTCTCCCAAATGAACTTTAAACATACACCCTTGCAACGTATTTGCATGCTGAAGATTCTATTATTTACTTTTGCTCCAGGAGATTTGCGTTGCCTGAGAGCACATTACATGACAGGCAGTATATAAATATTTAAACCAAATAAATAAAATGGTCGAGATGATTAATTTACAGATGGTTTTTTTTTTCCTTGCTGTTTTTTTAGGGCATGTCTCTTTTTTTGTTTGAACTGATGAAACATTTAAGTATGTTTTGGTTGGTAGTCCATTCTAGGAGTGGTGGTGGAATTGGTTGCTTTCAATAAAAGGTTAAGCTGTGGCAGGAAACATCTAAGTTGAAATCTATTCTGGTGTTAAAAGAGCAGAATACGGTTCTTGGTTAATCTTTCTCACTATCTTTGCCTTCTAGGCCAGCTTAAGAAATACCCCAATGGAGAATAGGAATGAGAAAAGTGTTTTAACAGAATAAGGGACCTTGGAGGTCTTCTAGTCCAACCCCTGCTCAAGCAGGAGACCCTATACCATTTCAGACAAGTGGCTGTCCAGTCTCTTCTTAAAAACCTCCAGTGTTGGAGTACCCACAACTTCTGATTTATTTGTGTGTGGTGGTGCAGTAGTTAGAATGTGATATTGCAGGCTAATTTTGCTGACTGTCAGCAGTTCGATCCTGACCGCCACAAGGTTGACTCAGCCTGCCATCCTTCCGAGGTCAGTAAAATGAGGATCAGATTGTTGGGGAGAATATGCTGACTCTGTAAAACCGCTTCGGGACAGAGATGTAAAGTACTGTGAAGTGGTATATAAGTCTTAAGTGCTATTGCTATATCTTATGATTTATGATGAATGTATTTTTACAATGACTATGATCATGATTTATCACTTACTGCTTGTATGTAGACTGAGAATTTATACACCAAAGACAAATCCCTTGTGTGTCCAATCACACTTGGCCAATAAATAATTCTATTCTATTCTATTCTATTCTATTCTATTCTATTCTATTCTATTCTATTCTATTCTATTCTATTCTATTCTATTCTATTCTATTCTATTCCATTCCATTCCATTCCATACCATACCATACCATACCATACCATACCATACCATACCATACCATACCATACCATACCATACCATTTCATACCATTCTGCATTCTATTCTGTCTTCTCTTCTCTTCTCTTCTCTTCTCTTCTCTTCTCTTCTCTTCTCTTCTCTTCTCTTCTCTACTCTACTCTACTCTACTCTACACTACTCCACTCTATTAATTCCTATTCTAAATCCATTCTATTCTACATTCATTTTTATAGTGCTAATGCTATATGAGGATTACATATGATCTTTCTCCCAGAAGTTGAAGAATATTTTCCTATTTTCCCAACAAAAATCACAGGCTGGTCTTAGGGAGACTGACTGTCTGGTCCAAAAGTACCATGGACAGGGGGAGAATCAGAGATTTCCTAATCCTAAAGAAACAGCTTATCTTTTGTACCACTCAGACCAACAAATGAGAAGCTGATAGTTTTGGCTTTTATGAACAGAAAGCCAAGGTACCCACAAATATGATTATTTGTAGATTTTTGTTTAGAAAATAATTGTGGAAATTTCCTGCAGCTTCACTAGGTAGACAAATCCAGAGAAAGACAAGCACTATGCTTTATTGACATAAATATATGAGAATCTCATTCTCCTTCCACTTGACCTTCCCTCCTCCTTCTCTTCCCCTTCCCCTTTTTCTTTTCCCCTTTCTTTTTCTATCTCCCTTTTTTTCCCTTGTCTTTGACTTTCTCTTTCTTTGTCTTTCTTTGCTTTTCTCTTTCTCTTTCTTCCTTTCTTTTCTCTTTTCTTCCTTTTCTTTCTTCTTCCAGTCTCCTCCTCCTCTTTCTCTTCCTCCTCCTCCTCCTCCTCATAATTATTTTGATGAGAACAATTGAAACTTATGAAAGTTCTGGCTCCCCTTTAATCTTATTCATTGTTTATTATTATTGCCTCTTCAATAGTGATGTGGACTGAACTGTCTGGCATGGCATTATCTCCATTAGGACCAAGGGGAAATATGCCTTTTTCAATTTGCCAGTGGTACCGTATGCAAGAACCAGGGGTGGAGGGGAACAGAAGATTCAATTATGCACTACGCCTAATGTATGTGTGTTTTCATGATTTGTATTGATTCACTGACATGACAGATTGGTTATAAATTGGCTGATATATTGGCTTGTAAATGAGATAGATTGGTTTGCTGAACAGGGTGAGCTGCAGTATTGAGTGGAGGGGGGGAAGGTTTGGCATTGTGTTTGCGTATAGAAAAGCAAATTATTCAGGGTTGTTATTGGGGGTTTTTTTTTGGCTTCCCATGCCTTCTCATGGGGCTTAATCCTGTGTTCTGCATAGCCAAAGATGAACAAATGCAATTATTCTATTTTCTATCTCCCCAATGAAAAAACACTGCATGTTCATAGAATTGAATTTATTTTCTGCAGATAAAGCATGGTGCATGAAATAAACTCAGAAGTTGACGTCGATTTTAATTCCAGCCTTGTTTGTCATGGAAGAAGAAATTTTTGAAAGGCAATATGATGGGTGGAATAGCTGACCTCGAGAAAAAAAAAAAAAAGGTAAGTCGGACGGGGCGACAGCTTAGATGAAATATCAGTGGGAATCTTTGATGGATGACCAATTATGATTTCCTGAAGTATGGAAATGTGCACCTCCCATCGGCGGACAGCATATATGGAAATCCAAATGAAAACCTGCATGGGATTGTGAGAAGAATCCGATGTTTTATCTACACAAATATCCTAGGAACTGGATTTGGGCAGAATCTATTGCAAATTGGAAGCCATTCAACGTTGCTTTGAGAATCGGGCAGCCATGTAAGTCAGATCAATCAATCAACACGGAAATTGACAGGCCACAGGTGAACAAAGAAAGAAACCTATAATATATTATTATAATATAATGCAGTGTTTCTCAACATTGGCTAGTTGAAGATGTGTAGACTTCAACTCCCAGAATTCTATAGCTATGCCCCGCTGGAAAATTCTGGAAGTTGAAGTTGACATATCTTCAAGTGGCCAATGTTGAGAAACACTGATATAATGTAAGAAATTTATAAAACCTTGGTAAGACCCCACTTGGAATGCTGCATCCAGTTTTGGTCACCATGCCATAAAAAAGATGTCAAGACTCTAGAAAGAGTGCAGAGAAGAGCAACTAGGATGATTAGGGGACTGGAGGCTAAAAACATACAAAAAACAGTTGCTGGAATTGGGGGTGTCCAGTCTAATAGCAATAGAAATAATAATAACACTTAGACTTACATACCGCTTCACAGTGCTTTCCAGCCCCGCTACAGAGTCAGCGTATTGCCACCAACAATCTGGGTCCTCATTTTACCCACCTCAGAAGAATGGAAGGCTGAGTCAATGTTGAGCCTGTTGAGATTCGAACTACCCAAATGTAGACAGCCAGCAGAAGTAGCCTGCAGTACTGCATTCTAACCACTGTGCCGCCATGACGCTGGAAGAAAAGGGCTAACACAATTGCAGTCTTCCAATGTTTAAGGGATGCCTTAAAGAAAAAATGCAGTATTCCAGGTGTGGTCTTACTATGTTTTTGTAAAGTGGTGCTAATACTTCATGTGATATTGATTTTTCTGCCTCTGTTTATACAACCCAGGATTGTATTAGCTTTTTGGGCTGCTGCCGCACATGGCTGGCTTATATTTAAGTGCTCGACGGCTAAGGCTCCAAGGTCTCTCTCACAGTTACTGTTTTTGAGCCAGGTTTTCGCCCAATCTATCGCATCTGGAATCCAATCTTGATTTTTTTTTCCTGCCCAGATGTAAAACCTTGCTTTTCTCCCTCATTCTGGAACCGAACCAGAAAAAAGATACTCGGGTCATTTTTACCATGTGTGCGAGCCACCCAACCATGTTTATTTTGGTCTGTTTGGCTGTGAGATTACAAATTCTCAGTTTTGAATCAACAGAAGACACCTTGAACAATTTCCAGAGCTTTATTGACTTTTGCAAAAGCCGGCACCTTGCCCTCTTCTGGGTAGAGGCACAAGGGCAATGAGACAAATGATTGTACAGAGTTTTATACACTCAAGACCCCAAAACCTCCCACTTTCATCACTGCCCCGTTGGTTAAAATGAGGACCAGAAGATTCTCAGGTGCTTTTTAGGATGATGCCCGGGTTCACAGTCTAACACCACGCTAACATGCTTAACAATCATTTACTTAACATTTGCTTAATAGTTGCTACATCCTGCCATTTTTACACTAACTAGGAACTTTTCTGGACCATCATGACAACTATCCTCAAATAGACTCCTGCTTAAGCTTATGCTGAATGGATTTCATCTCGTCAGCACTTCTGTCTGTGTTAATGTTTCACTGGGGTGTTTGAGGTTATATAGAAGAGAAATATATAGAAGAGAAATATGTTGATCCTTTTATATTTTTCTTTTACAGGAATAATTATTTCTTCTTTTTTACTTCTCACATTGGCCACCTTCTGGGCACCACTGCTAATTGTGGTGGTTCCAAACATGACCTTTTGTTAAGTGACGAGCAATTTACAAGCAGAGGTGAACCTGGAAAGGTTAAGACAACAGCTTTAATTAGCCTGCCCCACCGTACGACATGACAACATTTCCCCTCCCGCTTCTGCTACGTTGCAGATTAAAAAATAATAATAATAATGTATTCCTGGGTTGCAAGGTAATTGACAATCCCTGTTAGCTTTCTATCATCTCTTAATAACAAGTGTCAGGGTAAATACAACACAAGATAATTGAATCAGCAAAGAATAAAAACCTTGGTATGTCTCACTGGCTAAAAGATCGGAGACAACTCAGTCTATATGGGGAAGGTCTAATTATATCATAAAATATAATAATGGGAATATTATCAAGCTTTCCCCTGTTTAATTTGTTTTCTCTCTCTCTCTCTCGCAAATTCCCTGCAGTGTCTACTACCCTCGTTGTGGAGCAGACAACGTTGTGCTTGTCTATAACAGGGGAAGGATGTTATTTTTTTTTTTTATCTCAGCTTTCTTGAGCGTGTCGTGAAACGGAGGTGAAAATAGAATGCTACCGATAACTTGCAAAGGTGTTCAGGCTTGTCTGGGATTTTCAGGGGAAAGCATTGTCTTCTTCTCAAATGTGTGTGTAAAGTTGTGCCCTTGGCGTGATACCTCATCGCTGTGTTCTATTGCATGGGTATATCAATATACTAGCTGGATACTTGTGGTTTCCTACAAAATTATGTGGTTGGGCTTAGTTTTGGGGAGGAAAATAAGGGGAAAAAAATTCTGTCTCTGCAAACCAGCATCCATCGGTATTCATCTGGCTAGTGTCCTGTCAGTGTGTGAGAGAGTTGAGGGTTGTTTGGAAACTGAAACAGTATTCGCTGTGTGAGCAAGAAGGAGACAGCAAGGAGCCTGGTCGTGGCTTAGCTCAGCTGTTCTGTACTCAAGGTGCTTGGTGCTGTGAAACTAAAACTGAAACTGAAATTCCTCTCCTCTGCTTGTGTTTTGCATTTGGAACATATTTCTTTTCAGGTAGGGAGGGGGAGTAGAACCCTTTAGCATCAGAGCGTGTTAATAACACTATAGGAAATACTAAGGCTCTGATGGTCATTTTGAAAAATCCTCTCTTAGTGAGCACCTAGAAGCCAAGAGGAACATAGGTGCCAATTTGGTATTCAGCTTTGTTCGGGTATTTTCCCACGTCATTATAGTTGTGCTTTTAAAGTTGTAGCAATGTTTCGGCAGAATCTCATCTGCCATCATCAGGCTTCTCTATAGTATTTGTCTGTGAGTCAGACTTTCACAGCCGTTTCTGTTTAAAATTTGGTGCTAGCCTACTGCTGTGCCAGAATGGTTTTTTCTTCATCCTGATTGGTTGGGAGTCTTGGTCTGTGTTTATTGGTCTTGGAGTTTGCTGTGTTCTGCTTGATTGGTGTTTCTAATATCTTCTGTCTGTTTTGTAGCGTTTTTTTGTCTTGATTGGCTGGCAACATTGTGTTTCGTGTATTGGGGGCTTTTAGTGTGGCTTGGCTTCAGGTGAATGCCTAGCTATCATTTAAAACAGAAATTTAAAACAGAAACAGCTGCAAAAGCCTGACACACA
The DNA here is from genome assembly GCF_900518735.1 of Pseudonaja textilis. The sequence continues at coordinate 2,098,195 of NW_020769389.1, read as the reverse complement.
GACAAACCCAATACACAAGCCTGATGATGGCAGATGAGATTCCACTGAAATGTCACTACAACTTTAAAAGCACAACTATAATGACATGGGGAAATACCCAAACAAAGCTGAATACCATACATATAAATACCTACACACGCATCCCTCCTGAGCTCTGTTTCTGCTTGCAGAGTGCTGGAGCAGGCTGTGGCAGCCAAAAGTGTGCAGCTTCCCAACTTCATTTTTGCTGGCAGAAGCACTGCAGGCCAGTCCTCTGTTTCCAGGGTGGTGCTACAGATGAGAACTAAGCACCCCGTGGGCCAGATCTGGCCCATGGGTCTTGAGTTTGATACTCCTGTACTACAAAGAGAAGATGTTCAGGCCATAAATGTTTCAGGAAAATGTTCTTCTCTATCTCTCTATCTCTCATCTCTCTATCGCTATCTCTCTATCATCTTTATCATCTACATCTATCTATCTATTTCCATCTTCATCTTCATCTTCATCTTCATCTTGACCTTGATCTCTCTCTCTCTCTCTCTCTCTCTCTCTCTCTCTCTCTCTCTCATCTCTGACATCTTCTCTATCTCCTTCTCCATCTCCATCTCTGTCTCATTCTCTATCATCTCCATCTCCATCTATCTCTATATCTCTGTCATCTCCATCTCTATCTATCTCCATCTCCACCTCCACCTCCACCTCCATCTCTATTTCTACCCATCTCTCTTCACCTCCACCTCCATCTTTATCTTTCTATCTGAAAAGCTGCAGAGAAGATAATATGGCCATCCTGAAAATGGGACTCCCCTCCCACCACACTTCGAAGTAGCTTATTGTCCAAGGACTATTGGAGGAACACTTTCTTCTCAGTTGAGAATGAGAATGCAGATATTTTTCAGGATTTATCTTCAGTGCTAGAAAGATCAAAAGGAAATCTAACAGGAGCTAATCTGGGAACAACTTAATGTCAGCCTCTTCCCTCGCTAACATTCCTTCTCTGTTTCTTTCTCTCCCCTTCCCTTAGTATTTCTGCGCCTGATGGGTCCTTGGGGAATAGAAGAGAATATTTGTAGCTCAGAAGTTGCAAACTATGGAAATCTTGGTGGTCACTGAGCTTGGTTGTTTTCTTGCAGATGTTTCATTACCCAACCAGGTAACATCATCGCTACTAGAAGAGAGTGTAGTTTGTCCTCTATATAACAGTGGTTTGCCCTGGCATGTTGGTGAGAGTGGTCCTGTGGTTGTTTGATTTTGTTGTTGTTGCAAAGTCATGTCCGACCAATCGCAACCCCAGGCTTTCCTGTCCTCTACCATCCCCAGAGTCCATTTAAACTCATGCCTACTGCTTGTGTGACTCCATCCAGCCCCCTCATTCTCCCATGAGCTGTACAGAGCATCCAGTGATGGAAAGGTGCCTCAGTCTCTTCTAGGAAGGCTGGGATTAAACTTGAGGACACTCCTCCTCCTCCACGAGACTCCTCCTTAGCATCCCCAGTTTTAGCTCAGCCTTTGTACAGACAGGTTATGTTATTGTTTTCCTGGTCGGAACAGAACACTGGCGATTTAGCTGATTTAGTTGATTTATTTCTCAGGCCAGGTAAAACCATAGTTTCAGTCACCAACTACCCCCACCACCCCTGGGAACCTCAAAAAGTCATTTCGCTCATTTTTTACAAGTGTTCCGGCCTCCCGAGGCTAAAGCCTCATAAACGCGAAGGCTTGTCTTTCCAATCTGCCCTGAGGCTAAAAGCCTCTCGTTTCAGAGACGCTGCCTTAAACTTCTCAACAAGGAGGCTTATCTCTCTGATCTCAGCCTTTTTTTTCCTTTTAACAAGGCTCAAAGCCTCAATTTAAACAGTACAGCCTTTTTTTCCCTTTTATTACGAGGCTTTCCCCGCGGAACACCTCAGGACAGGGAATTAGCCCCGCACCTTCCCGCTGAGTGGTTTTGCTTTCAGCAGGCCTGGCAGTGATAGCTGCTTTCGTTTTCATTCTGCCACGAGGCAGCCGCCATTTTAAAGGCCGCATGGTTAAATTTGCTGAGTAATTGTTACTGTCTGTGAGGCAAGTTACCCAACAAGGTTTCCCTTCTTGGGGACCTGGGAAGTGGGGTCCCTACCACCAGTCCACTGGTTGAAAGAGGACTTGAACTACTGAATTCCACAGGCAATAAGTGCAGCTAAACTGATCTAATTATCAGTTACAGACCTCTGGGCCATCATATAGGTGCCAGGTCTGGAGGGGGATGTTCTGGTTTCCATATTTGATAGTACAAGTACTTTATTCAAAAGTTGACTTGATTGACTTAAATTCTACAAATTTTTAACTCATTAATATGTGTGTGTGTGTGTGTATGTGTATATATATGTATATATATGGATGGATGGATGGATGGATGGATAGGTAGGTAGATAGATAGATAGATAGATAGATAGATAGATAGATAGATAGATAGATAGATAGATAACAAAGCAAAACAGAACAGAACAAGGAGACAACATTTGCTAAAGACATCGGGGAACTATTTATTCCAGGATCCCCTGCCCCTTATGGGAGCAGGCCCCTAGGTGTTCCAGCCACCTAATTTCATAGCCTCTTTACATTGATAATCTATCAAAGGCATTACCATGGCCAGCAACTACAACTCCAGATCTAGACTAACTGCTAAAAATAGAGATAAGTCCATGGAGCCCCAAAAGACCTCTAAGGCAGCAGAGAAAGAGGCACGCAGATGCCATCAGGCATTAGAAAGGCAGGTGGAAAAATGTACACGAGCAGCTGCACAGCCCACCTCTTCACCACTCATCATACGCTCTACCTCACAGGCCCAGAACCCTCCAACCACCCCTCTGGATTTATCCAGAAGGAGCAGCATATTGATACAACCTCCCCAGGAAGCTCTTTCTAACATTCAAGGAGGGCCCCAGAGGCAACATTCATGCCAACTGCAGCTGGCCTGAGACAAGAGGAGGAACTTCCAGAGAAAATCCCTGCCAACGTGAGGGCATGGATGGAGCCAGCTATCCAGAAGGGCATATCAGCAGGCGTCCAACAGGCTATTCAGGCAGGATGAACACCCTCAGCTTCAGTTTGCGGATCTCTTTCTGAACGATCTCCGGGCATCACAGATCCACATCTTCATCAGGTACCCCCCTCCCCACAGAACTATTGTTGCCCATTGTCAGAGACCCTCAGTACACACAGGATATGGGAGATCAAGGGGATCCAATGGATCAAATGGAGGAGGGGTCAATACTCACCGTTGACCAGGTATTGTCAGAGGAGGATCTGCTAGAAAGGGGGACGTCTGACGATGAAGGCCTCTCACCTGACCTCCCCGTATTTACAGGATTATTCTGCCCACAATTATTTAAATCCCTGCTGTTTGAGGCCAAGAACACCGCATGGCTGGATAATACGGGTACCCCTCCCCCACCAAATACTCCAGGGGAAGCAGAGGATCTCATATTCTCTCAACCAGTCACTGAAGCAGAGGTTATCCCTGTGCCATACATGTTTTCCAATTTAGTGCAAAAACAATGGGCAGCAGCAGCCTCATATCCCGCTCCCACAGGACATGATAAAAAATACTATAATTTGGCACCCGAGTTCTCTAAATTTCTAAACACTCCAGAAGTGAACGAGCCTATCATTGTGCTTGCATCTTCCTCAGCCATCCCAAGTGAAGCTGAAGAGGCTCTCAAGCCCGAGGAAAAGAGGGCAGGACTAGCCCTCCGCAGGGCACACGTCTCGGATGCATGGGCCATCAGAGTGGCCACAGCTGCCTCCTTTTTCACCAGGTCATCCCTCAGATGGCTCCGTCACCTGAGGGATACCATTCCAGCCTCGAACATCAAGGCACATCAAGATGTAGCTAAATTAATCGCCACTGCAGAGTTTTCGGCAGAGTTTTCAATGTAGTTAAATTTTCCTCTAGGGCCATTGCTTCCCAAATTTTGGCTAGAAGATTACTTTGGCTCAGGCTTTGGCAGGCAGACATCAAGCACAAGTGGTGCCTTGCCTCAGCTCCCATCTCAGAGAACAAACTATTTGGCAGTGCGCTTGAACCCCTCCTAATTGAAACCAGAACCAAAAAGAAATTTTTTCCCTCTCTTTTTGGCGATCAGAGCCCAGATCAACACAGTCCTTTCATAGGAGTTCCTTTTGCCCCTTCTACCAACCCTACTATCCAAGATTTCAAAGACAGACTGTATTCAGGTAACAGACAGGTAGAATTGAACCTGGGGACAGATATAGTAGGGGACTCCATCCTAGGAGACAATTTCGAGGAACAGGATCTAGGCCCTTCCGCAGGTCCAAGTAACGACCACAATGAGATTCCCATTGGCGGTCACCTAAAAATGTTTGCCGACCAATGGGACTCCTCTACCACCGATGCATGGGTCAGGAACACAGTACGATTTGGTCTGGCACTGGAGTTCAGCTCCATCCCCGGATTTTTTTATGAAGTCCCCAATTTCCAGGGATACAGAAAAATGGTTTCTCATGGACACAGCCATAGCACATCTACTAGAGATCCGGGCCATACAACCCGTCCCTTCTAATCAAAAAGGTCTTGGTTTTTATTCGCACTTCTTCACGATCCCTAAAAGTTTGGGGGGGATGGAGGGCAATCCTGAACTTAAAACGTCTAAACCAATATTTAGTTTACCGAAAATTTAAAGTGACCACTCTCCAATCCATCTTACTCAGCATCAGAAAAAATGATGTCCTTACCTCCCTAGACCTCATGGAAGCTTACTTGCATATCCCAATTAGGCCCTCACATTTCAAATTCCTTCGTTTCTGTTACAACAATGTCCATTATGAATATATTGCTCTCCAATTTGGCCTAGCTTCAGCTCCCAGAACTTTTACAAAGGTCTTGGCTGCCTTGGCAGCATCACTCAGAGATAGGTCCATCCAACTTCAATGCTATTTGGATGACATTCTTATTCTGGCATCTTCCATCCATCAAGCAAATTCAAACACTCAAACTACACCTGTAACCCTACAACAACATGGGTTCTCAATCAATTGGTCAAAAAGTCATTTAACACCCTATACTAGACTCATTCACCTTGGTGCCATCATTGACACCCTGGAAGGCAAAGTTTTCCTTTCCCCTGACAGACAAGAAAGCATTAGAGATTTGGCTCAACAGATCAGAACTCTTAGGAAAGTACAACTATGTTTCCTTTCTAAATTGCTCGGAAAAACGATTTCTTGTATTTCTATTATCCCTTCTGCCCAGTTCCATGCAAGAACCCTGCAATGGTCCCTGTTGCCATACCAACGTGCTGCGAGAGATGATGCCAAGACTCACGTAAACCTTCCATCAACCGTCCTCAGGTCTCTACGATGGTGGACATGACCCAAAATCAACAAGGGATGCCCTTTCAAAGATCCACACAGGTCGATTGTTACAACAAATGCCAGTCTAGTGAGATGGGGGCCCCACTTCCAATCACATACAGTGCAAGGCCTTTGGACGGATTCAGAGAAGGCACACAATATCAACTGGCTAGAACTGAGAGCGGTGTACTTAGCACTCCGACAATTCTTCCCGCAACTCCATTGCAAACACATGCTCGTCTTAGCAGACAACATAACTACAAAGGCCCATATCAACAAACAAGGGGGCACTCATTCCAATCTACTAATGAGGGAAGCAGAAAGACTGTTCCTGTGGGCCGAAATCCATCATCTCTCTCTAAAGGCGGAGCACATATCTGGAGTAGCTAATGTACAAGTGGATTGGCTCAGCAGAGCCACGTTAGACCAATCAGAGTGGCGTCTAGACCCCAAGATCTTTCTGGACGCTACTCGGATCTCTCTGGATGCTACTCAGTTGTCAACCTGTTTGCCTCCCCACTCAATGCACAGCTTCCCCAATTCATTTCTCATTACCCATCGCAGGGAGTGGAGGACATAAATGCCCTCAGATGTCACTGGACCACCGGATTGCATACACCTTTCCTCCCCTCCCCATGATCCCCAAATTGATTCAGAAGTTGCTGGGAAAAAAAGTACTATTAGTGGCTTCTTATTGGCCAAGGCAAGCATGGTTCGCGGACCTGAAGGATCTCTTGACAGTACCACCATGGAGGATCCCAACATCGGTCATATCACTATCTCAAGGCCCAGTGCTATACCCGGACCCCCAATGGCTAAACTTAGCCGTATGGAAGTTGAACGGTGGCATCTGAGAGACAAACACCTTTCTACTCAAGTTATTCACGATATTCAATCAACTCAACGTCCTTCGACGAAATGAATTTATGAGGCCACCTGGTCTAGCTTCTGCTGTTGGTGTCATAGGGTTCAGATCGACCTCACTTCCCCATCAGTAGCGCAGTTATTAGAATTTTTACAGGAGGGCCTAAACAAAGGAGTATCACCCAATACTATGTGGAGAAAGGTGGCGGCCCTGGCTTCATTCATATCTTGGGATGATCTTACCTCCGTATCTCATCACCCTCGCATTTGCAGTTTTCTGCATGGTGCCAAGAACTTGAGGCCCCCCATCGTGCACCAATATCCAACTTGGGACTTAAATAAGGTACTATTGGCCCTTACTACAGGTCCCTTCGAGCCACTAAGGACTACGATGCTTCGATTTCTAACCTACAAAGTAGTTTTCCTGATAGCAATTACATCTGCCCGAAGAATCTCCGAACGAGCTGCATTATCGGTGTGCAAAGGCCTCTGCATTTTCCATTCGGATAGAGTGGTTCTCAGACCAGATCCCTCCTTCATTTCAAAAGTTAATTCGGCATTCCATAGAGCTCAAGAGCTGGTGTTCCCAAATTTTTGCTCACTTCCATCACGCAGGCTCGAACACCAATGGCACCGCTTGGACATAAGAAGGGCCTTACACATCTACATAGAGCGCATGGCGCCCTCCAGAAAGACAGAAGCCCTCTTCGTGTCCTTTCAGCCTAACACCCTGAGGCACAAGGTTTCACCCTCTACCATAGGTAGATGGCTAAGGGCCACCATTGTTAAGTTGTATGACTCTCACTCAATTCCAGTGCCCCAAGGCATTACCACTCACTCCACCAGGAGTGCAACTACCACAGCAGCATGGGCAACGCAAGCTACAATAGAGGAGATTTGCCGAGCTGCAACCTGGCTTCTCCATCTCCATTTATTAGAAATTATAAAATTGACATATTTGCTTCTGCTGTGGCTTCATTTGGTAGGTAAGTTCTGCAGCAAGTTATTTCAGAGACAGTTAGGTCTGCAACACAGAGTCCCTCCCTTAGGACAGTGCCAAGCTTTGGTATGTCCCATCACTGGATGCTCTGAACAGCTCATGGGAGAAAGGGCGTTGGTACTTACCTGATACACCCGTTCTCTGTGAGCTGTGAAGAGCACCCTTTTATTCCAACTGGTAGGGGGTCTGTTCCAGCCAAGGTTATTACATAGGCTTAAGCATATAGGGTATCAATACCTCGGCTTTGCAAAACTGGGTACACTAAGGAGGAGTCTCATGGAGGAGGAGGAGTGTCCTTAAGTTTAAGCCCAGCCTTCCTAGAAGAGACTGAAGCACCTTCCCATCACTGGATGCTCTTCATAGCTCACAGAGAATGAGCGTATCAGGTAAGTATCAACGCCCTTTCTCTGCCCTTCTTCTTTTGCCTTCAACTGTTCCCAGCATTCGGCTCTTCTCCAGCGAATCCTTCCTTCTCATTAGGTGGCCAAAAGTCTTTGAGTTTCATCTTCAGGATCTGGCCTTCTAAAGAGCAATCAGGGTTGATCTCCTCCAGGCCTGACTGGTTGGATCACCTTGCAGTCCAAGGGACTCACAGGAGTCTTCTCCAGGTTGTTGCCAACACCATTGATGTTACCTAGTTTAGGTCAGGAAACTTCTGCAAGAAAAACAGCCAAGCTCAGAGAGAGCCCCTCATTTCAACTCTGAGCTGTAAATATTCTCCTTTATTTCCATGCCTGTTAACATGACCACAGAAAACAACTTTCCAACCCCTGTTCAGCCATTGTTAGATCGGCAGAAGTTCTCGCTCCTTGTAGATTCTGATATGAAGTTTCTCCAAGGGTTAATGGCAGCATCGCTAGGAATGAAAATCCTACCGTATTTTCAAAATAAATGCAGGCAAATAAACTTGCCACTTCAATATGCCTACAGAGAAAAACCTAATTTCATAGTGCCCAACTTTGGCAAACAATACAGAAGGAAAAACCCAACTCCACAGCCCAACACCCAAACATTCATGATTCTTTAAAAATACAACCTTCCCAACATTCCTTGACAAATTCCTGGGGTTCTTAAAATTTGTTTTGCCTATTTGCTTGAAGGGGGGTGGTGTTTTGGTGTCCTGGGGTCACCTCTGCAATCTGACATGGCAGTAGTTTAATGAAAACAGTATTTCACAAGGAGAGGCACAAACACAGCCACTGACAACCCAAGATAATTACTAGCAATTCCTGCTGGAAGGGAATGTATATATATATATTGTGAACATTTCATGTACTTTCCCAAAAGAATTGGGGATGCATCATGTGTATTTGCGTTACTGCTTGGTCTTGAAAGAGCAGGATTTTCCTTAGAATTGTAATTAATGAGGAAGAGCCTAAGATGGAACAAACCTGGATGGAGGCCATAAAACAGGTGATTCACCCATCTCCGCGGAGCCCACATAAGCTACATAAAGTGGTTTGCCAGGAGCTAAATCAAGCTCGGTTTGTTTATTCTGGCAAGGAGAAATAAGGTTTCTTAATTTGCCTGTGGGCTGTCTTGCAGGACAGCTTAAATGCCGCATGTTGGTTTTGGCTGCCTAAATAATTCAGATTTTACACTCCCATCTTATGCTGGGCTTGAGCTACAAAATTTGCAAAGCTCACCACAACTCCTACCAAGTCTTATCCTTGAGGCTTTCTATAAACAGTAGCTAAGAGGAGGCAAAATTTTTTTTAAAGAGTCTGTTTTGCATAACCAAATAAGCTCTGAACCACCAGATGATTCAACTGCACGATGGGACAAGAGAACAAAGGGTTGGAAGAGAGCTTGGAGATCTTCTAGTCCAACCCCCTTGCTCAAGCAGGAGACTCTGCACCATTTTGGACAAATGTCCAGTCTCTTCTTGAAAGCCTCCAGTGATGGAGCACACACAATTTCTGAAGGTAAGCCATTCCACTGCTTAATTCTTCTCAGCATCAGGAAATTTCTCCTTCCTTCTGGGTTGGTTCTCTCCTTGATAAATGTCTATCTGTTGCTTCTTCTCCTGTCTTCACGAGCTTTGAATAATAGGTTTAAACACCCCCCCCTTCTTTGTGGCAGCCCCTTTGATATTGGAAGACCTTAGAACTATTGGAACACCATCACTATTTAAAGTTGGTGTTACAGATATTAACTTGTGGATCTTGCTCTAAAATAGGGTTTCTCCTCCTTATTATCATCTAAAGACGTGTGTTTCAACTCCCATAATTCTTCAGTCAGCCTGCTGTCCAGGGAATTCTGGAAGTTGAAGTCCACACCTCTTAAAGAGGCTAAAGTTGAGAAACACTGCTCTAAAACATCGGCTGTTGAGGTGTTGACTTGATTTGCTTTGGTCAGTAAGTTTTTCCTGACTGCCTTCCATGGATAATTCCTAGACAATTTTCATGTGCTTGAACATGCTGTCCAGGGAATTCTGGAAGTTGAAGTCTATACCTCTTAAAGAGGCCAAGGTTGACAAACAAAACATTGGCTGTTGAGGTGTTGACCTGATTTCCTTTGGTTGCTAAGTTTCTCTTGACTGTCTTCCATAGGTAGTTCCTAAGCAATTTTCAGATGCTTGGATGTGCTGTCTGGGGAATTCTGGGAGTTGAAGTCCACAACTCTGGAGGTTGGCCTAATTGGGAAGCACAGCTTCAACTCCTCCAAAGTGAATCCCTGGATGGGTGACCTCCTCTTTAAAAAAAAAATGCCACTTTTCTGCTGGTGTTGATTAGGCCTCACTAAAAACAGATCATTAGAAGAGAAATTAGCAAGCTGGAGAGAGAGAGACAGCCTCTCTGAGCTTCATTCCTAATCAAGTGTTTTCATATGCTGGGCTCTCATAAATCATTCTGAATTTCATTTCAACTAAAAAAAAAAGCAAAAAAAACAAATCCTGTATGAAATTTTTATTCATTTAGGCAAGGAGAAAGAGAGAGAGAGAAATATTCTGAGCTATTTGTTAGAGAGATGCGTTACCACCTGACAATGCTGTCTCTTTATATTGTTTCATGGAAGGTTTTAATTACATCAATTTATTATCAGCCTGCCCTGCAAGACATAGAGAGTGGAGGCTCAACTATGAGTGTCATTTGCGTTCGTCACAATAGGCCACCGTGACACTGTGTTCGTATTTTTTAAAAGACAAAAAAACCTGACACGAAGGGCCACCAAAATGCACAGGAAGTCCTTGATTTATAACCGTAACAACTGAGTTTGGAATTAAGTTATGATGGTCACATTAAGTGAGTCACCATGTAACCATGACTTTTTCTTTAATGACTTTTCTGCAATGGTTGTTAAGTGAACATTGTGTTCATTCAGCAAACTCCGCGGTGATTAAACAAACCCATTTTCTTCAGTGGGTGATTTATGGTACTCCAACACTGGAGGATTTTAGGAAGGGATTGGATGGCCATTTGTCAGAAATAGTACAGGGTTTCCTGTTGAGCAGAGGGGGTGGACTAGAAGACCTCCACGGTCCCTTCCAACTCTGTTATTCTGAACACTTTCTTTCCCTCTGTGGGGCTAAGATATCTTTTACACACTGGTTGTCCAATCTGGGATTCTTTCTCCTGTCTCAAGATCATCCTGACATACCTTTACAAAGGTACTGATGTGATGCAGGCCTTCAGGAGTGGAAGAAGCAATGGATGGAAACTAATCAAGGAGGAAAGGAAAGCAAACTAGGACTAAGGAATAAATCTCCTGACAGTGAGAACAATTAACTGCTTACCTCCAGAAGTATAGGTGCCCCGTTATTGGAGGTTTTCAAGAAGAGATTGGACAACCATTTGTACAAAATGATATAAGGTTTCTTGAGCAAGGGGGTTGGTCTACAAGACATCCAAAGTCCCTTCCAACTCTATTATTCTGTATTCGATATATTCTGTGTCTTCTTTATCTTACTAAATTGGATGATGTCAAAGCCTTGGTTGACCATAGGTGGAAATGGTCAGCATCCACAGATCACTCTAGCCAGGGGTGCGATTCAACCAGTGTAACAACCAGTTCGGTGAGCCAAACACTTGCTCCACATTTAAAAAAAGCTCCGATACTTACCTTCTACAGCAGCCCCTGTGAAGAAAACAGCTGAGGCATGGCAAACCACTCTGGTGCACGGATCCGCTGTGCTCTAAAACAGTGAAATATACCACAGGAAAGTGGGCAGGGCCAAATGCTCACCAGAACTACCGGTTTGTGCAAACCGGTCCGAACCGGGAGAATCCCATTCCTGACTCTGGCATATGGCAGACTGTAATTTGGAATGTAAGAAAAGCAACTGTCCAGTTAGCAAATCCAGAAAAAGATACTCCTGGGATACTATTTTTACCAAAGCATAAGCTTTACTGAATAAGCCACACTGGCACAGAAGAAGCAAGACCAGCCCTGGGTTTCCCATGGAAAAGGAAGCATACTTAATTCCCCCCCTTTTTCCCTACAGGCCACCTACATTCCAAAATGCCCACCGATCACACATGTTCCTTTTGTTATGGGAAACAGTCTGCAACACCACAGCATCTGCTAGGTGTGTCCTTGGGATGCCAGCAGTGTTCCATGGTGCCGATGGATGCTTGAATGCCATTCGCCCTGCTTGCATTCCAACCGCTCCTCTCCCTGTTTTTTTGTCAAGTTGCGAGCATAGAAGAAATGTAGGGGAAAGTGAGACTCAGTCTTGTCACCCACAGTTAAAAGCAAGAATTTGAGGGGTGGTGGGGGTGGGGAATGAGGAAAAAAGCATAACTCGGAATTGTAGGAAATCAGGAGTCAGGGCAGTTAAATGAAGACAAGTTTATCTCTACAAGAATCTGAGCTACTGACGGTCAAAATTAGCAGTTGATAAGAGTCAATGGAATTCAAGGCACAGTGAATGTAGGTCTCTTGTGGGTGTAAGGGACTCAAGACTGATGACAGGCTTGAACCCTCATTCAGGCTCATCCTAGTCATCTCCTACAATAGATGTGTTGGACGCAAGCAACCAGAACCACTCATGAATAAGTCGAAATAGCTATTCTATTGTTGATCGCCCATGTGACAAGAATCTCTCCAGGCTCTCGGCCTTCCCTTGGAAAATGGCAAACATAATTTAAGGTTTGATCTTGTATGGTTTTCTCCCTAAATTGACTCCAAGACAGGGGTGGGCTATTGTGGGTTTGCAGGGGTTCAGGAGAGCCCCTAGCTAAGGGTCTGTGCAGTTAGGAGAACCCCCAAATCCTACTCCTGTCTGGCCCCACCCACTCCACCTTATCCCTCTCAGGAATCCCCACGTGGCCCATTTTGGATCCCAGGTAAGTGAAGGGCTTGTGTGAATGCTTGGGGAAGGCAAAAACAGGCCTCCCAGAAGTTTGGGAAGGCCAGAAATGGGCCCGTTTCTGCTTCCAGAGCCCCCAGAATCCAGGAGGGCTGCTTTCACCCTCCCAGAGACTTGAGGAAAGCCTCCAGAGCTCAGGAAGGGCAAAAATGCCATCCCCCTGTGGTGCAGGAGGCTGACTAGGCCACGCCCACCATGGCCACGTCCACCCAGCAACCTGGCAGAGAACATTTTGCTATAATTTTTGAAGCCCACCACTGCGCCAAGATGGAATGTCTCTTTACTCTCCCTAGAGTACTCTTTCCTAGAGTACTCTTTCTTTCTTTTATTTATTTATTTGTCAATTGCTTACAAGATAATTGGTATAAGTATAAACATAATTATGAATACATGAAATGGATACATATAAGAAAAATAAAAAGAAACAATAGGATAGGAACACTAGGCACTTTGATGCACTTATGCACGCCCTGTACAGACCTCTTAGGAAAGGAGTGAGGTCAATAGTAGAAAGACTAAGGTTAACATTTTTGGGGTTTGGGGAAGAAACCACAGAGTCAAGTAGAGTATTCCAGACATTGACTACTCTGTTGCTGAAGTCGTATTTCCTGCAATCAAGTTTGGTGCGGTTTACCTTGAGTTTGTATCTATTGTTTGCTCTTGTATTGTTATGGTTGAAGCTGAAGTATTCATTGCAATGTATGATTTTATATACTATACTTAGATCGGACCGAAAGCGGCATAGAAGGTGTCTCCCTCAGTGGTACCAACACATCTGTAGAACTGGGAAGGAAGAAGGACACGTGAATGAATGAGACTAGTCTCAAGGAGTAGAGTTGATGAGTATAGGCAGAGGAATGGGGATGTGGGATGAATTACAGAAGAAAGGACGGGAATGTAGGACAGACACTGATTCAGGCAGTGTTAACTTGGTAGTTGTGGATGCATTTGATAGTTGCCATCCCGGCATTGGTTGCTGTTGTAAGCTGCATGCTGGGGAAATGGACATAATGGAAGAATCAGATATGAAATCATGGAGAAATTGTGCAATATTCTTAATGGATGTGATCTAAGGGAAAATTGTCCTTCCCGGGCTACAGAAATCATTAATAGAGGCTAATGAGAGGTGTCAAGTATGGGTGAATGTAAATATGGGATTCACATAGATGTTTCTACCAATAGTCATGTTGCCTTCAGGGCAAGAACTGTATAAAAAGTTCACATTCAGACAGCTCTTTCAATTGCTTTTATTCTGAGGACTGTGATTTTCCTGCTTGTCAGAGAGAAAGAACCACTTGATGTTCTATTAATTATGAACAAGATTGTATGTAATAACCTTCTTCTTCTTCTTCTTCTTCTTCTTCTTCTTCTTCTTCTTCTTCTTCTTCTTCTTCTTCTTCTTCTTCTTCTTCTTCTTCTTCTTCGTCTTTCTCTTTCTCTTTCTCTTTCTCTTTCCCTTCTTTGCCTTTGTCTTGTTCCTTGTTAGAATAGACTAGGATAATAGAATTGGAAGGGACCTTGTAGGTCACCTAGCCCAACCCCCTGCTCAAGCAGGACACCCTACGCCATTTCTGAAAGATGGCGGTGCAGTCTCTTCTCGAAAGCCTCCAGTGATAAAACTCCCACAACTTCTGAAGGAAACTTCTGTTCCATTGGTTGATTGCTCTCACTGTCAGAAAATTTCTCCTTATTTCTAGGTTGAATCTCTCCATCTGTTATTCCTTGTCTGGACTTCAGGTGCCTTGGAAAATAGGTTGTCCCCCTCCTCTCCGTGGCAGACCCACAACTATTGGAAGACTGCTATCATGTCTCCCTTTGTCCTTCTTTTCATTAAACTAGACATACCCGGTTCCTGTAACTGTTCATCATATGTTTTAACCTCCAGTCCCCTAATCATCTTAGTTGCTCTTCTCTGCACTCTTTCTAGAGTCTCAATATCTTTTTTATACTGTGGTGACCAAAACTGGATGCAGTACTCTAGGTGTGGTCTTACTAAGGCTTTATGGTATTATTCTTCCCCTTCTCCTCCTTCTCTTCCACTTTCCCCTACTTCTCCTCCACCTCCTTCCTCTTTCTCTCCTCTACATTTAAATATCTGGTTTCATTTTATTCAGGCCTCCCACAGTATAGAATCCTTTATGCATCATTAATGACAAGTATTTATTATACTACGCTAAAGTTCTGAAAGTATCACAAAAATAAAAATATAACCAGAAACATTTTAGAATCTAGGCTAAGAGCCAACCATTTGGGTCTTTAGAGCTATTAAAAGCACTTTACTTTATTGTTCATACCATAGAATTAGCTTCCTTCTTTCCCTCCTGTAATTACAGTGGGGATGAAAAAAATGTGGAGAGAGACATGTAAGTGAAAATTATATTAACTTTGGGTATACATCTGCATGAATCTCTGATTTAGGTCGTCACTTCCTGGAAATAAAGGAGAAGTAAGATAATTATGGAAAATTCATGGATATCCAAAATGGTGCAACAGAATCCATTGCAATTTCACAGGCATAACAGAGTAACAGATTTGGAAGGGACCTCGGAGGTCTTCTAGTCCACCCCCTGTTGAAGCAGGAGATGCTCTATAACTCCAATCTCTTCTTGAAAACCTACAGCGATAGAGCTCCCACAACTTCTTGGAGGTAAGCTGTTCCATTGATTGATTGTTTTAACGGTCAGGAAATTTCTCCTTAGTTCTAGATTGGATCTCTCCTTGGTTAATTTCCAACTGTAGTATCTCATCTTGCCTTCTGGTGCTTTGAAAAATAATTCGACCCCCTCCTCTTTGGATAGCCCCCACTCCCCAATATTGAAACCCTGCTATCATGTCCTCCCGAGTCCTTCTCTTCATTAGACTAGCCATAGATGGCTCCCTCAATCCTTCATCGTACAGTTTAGCCTTCAGTCCCCTATAAATAGAATAGCTGAAAGGACCTTGAAGGTTTTCTACTCCAACCCCTTAAGCAGGAAACCCCTATAACATTTCAGACAAATGGTTGTCCAAGGTCTCTTTAAAAGCCTCCAGTGTTGGAGCACCTACGACTTCTGGAAGGTAAGCTATTCCATTGATGAATTGTTTTCATTGTTAAGAAGTTTCTCCATACTTCTAGGTTGCTTCTCTCTTTGGTTAGTTTCCATCAATTGCTTCTTCGTCTGCTTTCAGATCAATGGTGGGATTCAAATTTTTTTACTACTGGTTCTGTGGGCGTGGCTTAGTGGCTGTGGCATGGCTTGGTGGTCATGGTAGGGGAAGGATACTGCAAAATCTCCATTCTCTCCCCACCCCACTAATCTGCTTTCCAGCTCCGTTCTCCTATGCAGGGCAACCAAAGAAGACCCAGCTGATCAGCTGGGACTCAATGGGAGGCAGAGAATAGATGGGGGCAAGGCCAGTCAGAGGTGGGATTTGCTGGTTCTCTGAACTACTCAGATTTTCTGCTATCGGCTCTCCAGAACTGGTCCAGAACCTGCTGAATACCACCTCTGCTTCAGGTGGCTTGGAGAATAGCATAAGGCTTCAATCAATATGTATAACATGAATAACATCAAGTTTCCCTTAATATGTAGATTCTGGAATTATTATATATATCTTAACAGGGCCACTCATGTTTTGGGTACTTTATCTATGTCCACAGTTCAATGCTTTTCATCTTTCCTTATTTTTCCCCCTTTCAATTTCGTATCTAGAACTCTTCTATATTACACCCTCTTGTTTTTTTGGGGGGTGCTTCCTTTTCTCCGGAGATCCTTTTCCTCCATCTATATAATGAGCCTATTCATTCCTCTATTTCTATGCAAATTTTTAATTTCACTGAAACCAGCACTAACCCTTTCTCCTTTGTTCGTAGAAGCTAAACTAAGCATTTTAGCGGCTTAATGCTTTGAGCTATGGAAACATGCATGAATGTGTTTATGTACCTGCCATTCCGATTAATAGATCATAAAAGTGGTTAAATTTGATTGGATCATGAACTCCGCTTTGAAAAAGCAGATTCTCCTACACTTTGTAAATCAACCTTTTCTATTCTTTTTTTTTTTTTTATAGCCGCAGAGTACAGATGCCCAGAAGGAACATAAAGGATGGGAAAATAGGGGTTAGGGAAGGTGGAATTCCTACAATATTTACTGAGCTCTTTTTAATTAGAGATTGCCGCAGAAGCTGGTTCAACTCTTCGGTTTAATTTATGTTTTCAAAACTCTTCAGTCAGCACAATGGCCATTCTCATTACACATTCCTGGAAGAGACAAAGAGCCCCAAAATTTACCTTCTTAATCAAAGGGTCTGTCATGACTCCTTGTCACCTCAGTCAATTATTGTCCATGTCAGCTGCTACAAAAAGATAAGACGGCTGTAAAACCAGGAGAAGCTGAGTGAGGATCGTTCATACGGCACCTTTCATGTTTAGAATCTGCCAAAAACTGATTAAAAAGGAAGGAAGGAAGGAAGGAAGGAAGGAAGGAAGGAAGGAAGGAAGGAAGGAAGGAAGGAA
>NW_020769389.1:2040152-2050647 GCF_900518735.1 Pseudonaja textilis | reverse complement strand
ACACACACACACACACATACATATATACATATATACATATATACATACACATACACACACACACACAGAGAGAGAGAGAGAGAGAGAGAGAGAAGGTGGGTGGGAGGGAGGGAGAGATTCTGCATGTAGGTAAGAAAAAGCAAATATGCACATATGGGTTGGTAGTTCCTGTCTCAATAATCGTAATTGTGAAAGGGAACTTTAAATTATAGTGGCCAATCACTTAAATATGAGCCAGCAGTGTGCAGAAGCTGCCACAAATGCCAACCCAGTTCTAGGCTGCATTAACAAAGATCATGTGAAGTGTTGATACCGCTTTATAAGGTCTTGGTAAGGCCACACTTGGAATACTGCATCCAGTTTTGGTCGCCATAATGTAAACAGGTAGATAAATGATAAAATAGATGATAGATAGATAGATAGATAGATAGATAGATAGATAGATAGATAGATAGATAGATAGACAGACAGAAAAATGGATGGATGGATGGACGGAGATAGATAGATAGATAGATAGATAGATAGATAGATAGATAGATAGATAGATAGATAAGACAAAGAGTGAGAGAGCATACAGACTAGAAACTAGGAGATAGTAAGTTCTAGTTCTACCTTATAGAAGCTAGCTGAGTAACTTTGGGCCAATTACCAAAATAAGATTAGTTCAAGTCTAATATTTTCTTTCCTTTTGGACCCTTTGCCTAAAACAGAAAATAATGAACTTATAATTAATGGCTCTGATGATTGGATATGATAGTTTATAGAAAGTGTCACAATGTAACTTTAGAGAAAGAGCTAAATCTACAATTGAATTTGTAACTTGTCAGGCACAGAAGACCAGGTCCATA
The DNA here is from genome assembly GCF_900518735.1 of Pseudonaja textilis. The sequence goes on along the minus strand of NW_020769389.1, from coordinate 2,049,799 downwards.
TCTGGAAACCCAATCAAACTTATTTATTGTTAAAAGGCCTATGCACAGGAATCTTCTCAACCAGTGGTTAGCACCTGCTAGGAATTAGTTAAAGGTCCATGGAATTCAAGGGGAGATTGGAGTTGGCTCACTTGTGGCTATGTAGGGATTCAAGGCTGATTCCTCTTTTAATTCTGCCCCCAGGAGCTGCCACTCCTTTTCCTACATTGCTATTGTACAGTCATGTCTTTTTTCTTTCTTTTCTAATTTTCTTCTACCTTTTTTTCTTTAGTTTTCTCTTTCTTTCTTTCTTTCTTTCTTTCTTTCTTTCTTTCTTTCTTTCTTTTCTTCTCATTCTATTTTATTTTGCCTTAATTCTTTCTCTCGTTTTTAAAACTTGCAATAAAATTATATTTTTAAAAAAGTCTCTTCTCTTATGTTAGCCATCTTGCTAACATAAGAGAATCTTCCCCCAAGTTCCTGATTGTTTCACTAACAAGTTCCTGATTGTTGCACTAACCCCTAAACTGTTTAAGACATTCCCAGGGGTGGGATTCAAATTTCTTAACAACTGGTTCTGTGGGCATGGCCTAATTTGTGGGTGTGGCTTTCTGCTCATATGACTGGCTGGGCATGGCGGGTATGTAAATATTGTAAATATATATGTAAAGATTGAATTTTTATTTTAAAAAAGAGCAACTTTTACCCAAAATCAGGCAAAGCAGGCAGGCAGATTGAGCTGCTTGCAGAATCACAGCTTCACTCAGAGATCTACTTTTCTGCAATCTGCTGCCTGAGTCTGCACTGGAAAATAGAAGTTTCCATCCTAAGGAAGGTTTAGCTCTGCTCTCAGGCCACTTCTCCCGCCCCCAAACCCCTGAATACCACCCCTGATTGGGCCACAGGGAATCCTCCTGGGTGGGGGTGGGTGCTGAGGGGGAGGGGCCAGCCAGTGGTGTGATTTGCCGGTTCTCCAAACTGCACAGAATTGTAACAACCGGTTCTATAGAACTGGTCTGAACTGGTAGAATCCCACCCCTGGACATCCCTGACCTAAACAATTACCTGGTTAATTCTTCATTCCATCGCTTGTGATTTTCTTTTGTCCTTGTGTGTTTGGCGTCCCTTGAACAAAGGTGGCCGTGGTTTGTATAAATATGGATGATAATTCACAACCTTCCATTAAGTGCTGCATTTTCATTGCTGCAGAAATAGTTTCAGAAGCTGCAAAGGGAAAGGAAGAGGCTGATAATGTACAAAGAGTCCTTAAACGCCAGGATGCCTTCTTAAGCTGCCCAAGAATTCAGCTACCTCACATACTATTAGCATGGGCCTCAGGGAATTGAGGTCAAAGGAAAGAGGCAGGTATATTAATTGCCAAGAAAATCTTGCTATCTGCAGCTTGTCCCATAAATCCACCCAGTCTAGAGATGTTGACATTGCCATCAGGAAGTGAGAACTTGTGAAGATAAAAGCAAAAATACCATATCTTGGCAACAAAATGCAGGAGGCTGTATATTAAACTCTGCGGGGGCAAGCTGTGGCGAATGCAGAATGCAACAGAAGTTTTGACAAATAATAATTGGATCCAGCACAGGAGAAGGGGAAGGTCAGAGATGATGGAGGAGGACAAGAAACAATGGATGGAAACTAATCAGGGAGAGAAGCAACGTGGAATTAGGGAGAAACTTCTCAACAGTCAGGACAATTAACCAGTGGAACAGCTTGTCACCAGAAGTTGTGGGTGCTTCATCACTGGAGGCTTTTAAGAGACTGGACACTCACTTGCCTGATATGGTATAGGGTCTCCTGCTTGAGCAGAAGGTTGGACTAGAAGACCTCCAAGGTCCCTTTCCAGTTCCATTCTGATTGATTGATTGAAGAAGAAGAGGAGGAAGAAGAAGTGGAAGAAGGGAGAGAGCTGGAGGAAGGAGAGAGAGAAGAGGAGAAGCGGGGGAGAAACGGTAGAGGTGGAGAAAGTGGAGGAAGAGAAGAAAGAGGATGGCTGGGGGAGGAGGAGAAATGAAAACAAGAGGAAGAGATAGAAAAAGGGGAAGAGAGAAAGAAGGAGGAGGGAGAGAGGAAGAGAAGAATAGGTAAATATGGAGGAGGGGATGGATGAGAAGTGAACCATCTTGAAAGAAAAACCAGAAAGTCCAGTTGCCTCCTGAAAAAAGCACCTTTGGAACAACCAGGACCTGGAAGCTTCCAAGAAGCTTCTTCAGGTTTGACTGGATGATGAGGAATGGAAGGATTTATACTCCTTGCAGATAGTTGGTCATTTGCATTGTTTTAGAGAATTGTTGAGGCCACCTGGAGGTTTATCTGTATCCTATTCTGTCAGAGCTGAAAAAGCTTCTTGGATAAGAAGCAAAATGTTTTCAAAAGAAAAAAACAAGAAAAGTCCAGTCGCCTCCTGAAAAAGCACCTTTGGGATTTTCATCGAGAAGGCTTTTCTGCTTGGCCCCACCAGATGAACTTTCTTAAGAGTGGGGACTCAGTATGTTCCGGACTAGCAGGCTCGAAAGCCTGCAACTCTGATTGGCCCGCAAATAGCAGATCGTGATTGGTCACTGCAGACTGATCTGATTGGCTAGTAAATGGGCTGCCGTGATTGGACCAGCCAAGCACGGCAAACTCAAATCACCTTCATTGGCTGCCTGGCTGCAGCCAGCCCTATATAAGGGGCTGCTGCGGCCGGGATATTTCGCTCAGATCTGAAGTCACTAATAAAGAGCTGTTGTTGCTATCTGAGTCTTGCCTTCGTTCTTGGACCCATCCTCCCAGATTTAACACAGTACATTCCAGAATAACAGAGGTCTTCCAGTCCAACCCCCTGCTCAGGAAAGAAAACCTGTACATTCCCTGCCTTCTCACTCTGGTAGATCAGTTAGACACAAAAAGAACATCCTTCAAATAACTTGTTCCCCAGTGTCAAGTTTGCGAGTAATACATCCAATACATCCGAGGTAGGCAAATTCCTCAAAGAACATTTTATTAGGATACAGCATATTGGCACAAGCCCGGTGAGAAGCGACTCTAAGGGTTCCCGTGGTTTTCACCTAATGGAAAGTAAATGTTTATCACTTTCCCAAAACAACTAGCCACATGGTCCAATCAGCACACAGTCCAGTTGCTAGGTAACCTCAGTCATCTCCTTCTGAACACCTGTGGGAATGTCCTTGGTTCCCAAGGAAAAGTATTTTGTTTTGGCTACAGCATTCCAGCTCTCTACTTCTTCCCACTGTATCCCTTAGCTGCGGTATGTGTCAACACTGAATCTAAAAGCATACAATGGCCTCAGTTTGGCCAACTTCAAGGTTGGTAACCAGGCTTTGAAGGGGTCAACCAGCACCAGATGTGGCATTCAACAGGTTCTGACCAGTTCTGGAGAACCAGTAGCGGAAATTTTGAGTAGTTCAGAGAACCGGCAAATCCCACCTGTGACAGGCCCCATCCCCATCTATTCTCTGCCTCCCAAGTCCCAGCTAATCAGCTGGGTCTTCTTTGGTTGCCTTACACAGGAGAATGGAGCTGGAAAGCAGGTTAGTGGGGTGGGGAGGGAATGGAGATTTTGCAGTATCCTTCCCCTGGAGTGGGATGGGAATGGGGATTTTATAGTATCCTTCCCCTGCCATGCCCCCCAAGCCACACCCACAGAACTGGTAGTTAAAAAAAATTGAATCCCATTTCTGACCAGCACCTTTAATTAGACCGGACAACACACTGGTAACCAATGCAGCTCCTGTAGAAGAGATGAGAAATGCAAAATACTATGCAAAATACTATGTGAACTACTGAATTTTCAACCCTGTTGCCACCTGTTGAGACTTACTCTGCTCCCTGTTCTTGGCAATAGTGGTCCACTTCAGGCCAAAAATGAACAGAACTAATTATTTCTGAACGGCTATTTCTCAATTGAATTATTTCGTCCTCGTAGGGCAGAGGAAATGATGGAATTCCGTGAGTCTGAGCTGTGCAATTTCATTCATTTTTTTTTTCCTAAGATTAAAGTCGGCACCATTGTGAGAAATTTAGTTGGCCATGTAATAATAATTGGGACCAGGGTTTCAAATGAAGGAGGCATCAACCTGCTGTCTTATTCCTTTTCTCTTGAAGTTTCCTCCCCTGTTCTCTCTTTTTGTGTTTGCTCTTTCGGCTACTTTTATCTTTAATCAAAAGTGCACCGGCAACAGACAATCCTTTGTCACTAAGGAGCTTTGCTCTCAAAGCAACACTGGTTGGGCTTTGATTTCAGAGGAGGGGAGATCACAGAACATCTTGTATCAGTTTTCAACACGATGTAATTTTTTTAAAAAGAGATCTATTGAAATGAAACACCTGCTCCGGTCAATATATGGCCCTTGAGAAGGAATTTTCAGAAAGGTCACCGCTGAAATTTGCTGAGGGAAGGAACTTTTGGGGCAGGGAGGGGGATGTGTCCATCAAATGATTGCAGTCGATGATACATTTGTGATGTGTAATTAATTTCCAATGCATGACAGACTTCATCGTAGTTTCCACTGTGAAATTACGAGCATCCTGGCTCAAGCCTCGTCCAAAACTGCTGGAGAATTCCTTTAAGCCTAGCACTCAGACAAATTGGCCATCTACAAGCACTTCTTTTATTCCTCCTCCTCGTCTTCCTCCTCCTTCTTCAATATCTGTCATCAGACGTTGGCAATCCTGTTTTTATCAACAGCCACATGAAAAGTGCTGTTGAGTTTTGTTGTCCAAAACTGTCCTGGACAAAAGAGGCATATGGCAATAATTGATAAAAACAATTCAACATAAGTTAAAGACATAAACATAAAAGATAAACAACTTCTGGTGTTTTTTATTTTATTTATTTATTTATTTATTTTTATTTATTTGATTTGATTTGTCAATCACTTACAAGATAATAGTTATAAGTATAAACATAGTTATGAATACATGAAATTGATATATTTGGGGATAGATTGACTCCTTCTTTATAGCACACCCTGAGATATTGGCAGGGGTGGGATTTTACCAGTTTGGCCCAATTTGGGCCAACCAGTAGCTCCGAAGATCAGCTGAGAATGAACCGGTTTGCTCTGACAATCAGCTGCTTGGCCCACCCACCCACTCCAACTCTAGTCTGTGGTTTATTTCCAGGTTTTCCAGCTCAGGTGCTTTGTGTGGCACAACCAATTGCTGTGCGTCAGCTGTTTTACACACAGGGCTTGCACGAGAAGGTGAGTTGCAAATGCACGAAGCACATGCTCGCCAAAACCGGTTATTACCCCAGCTGAATCCCACCTCTGGGTATTGGAAGACTGCTATCATATGGAAAAGAGTGAAACTTTGAGTCTGGGTTTTGCAGATCAGACTGATAGACTTTTGTAGAAATGACTTGTTCATACTATTATTGTTCTATATTAACATTCTTGAGACATCGCATTCTGATTGGTCCACACGGACCACTACGTGATTGGCTAACTGAACTCCGGTGATTGGTGCGCTAAGAGTCTACCGGGATTGGCCGAGCCAATCGCGGGAGATTCAAAGCGCTGCCATTGGCCGCCGAGCCGCCGGCCGGCTAAATAAAGCCAAGCGGCTCGCAGGTCTTGAACTGTTCTATACATGCAATAAAGAGCTGAGTGTACACTTTGAAGTCTCGCCTCTCAATGCGACCCGATCTACCCAGAACCGATCTACCAGACTTAACAATTATGATAAAACAAAAAGTTGAGACTTGTTGTTAATGCTTTATTCTACTGGAACAGATAGAGGCAGAAGTCATGCTTCTTTTTCTTCCCCTACACTTCCTCACTTTTCTTTGTCCTTTCCCCTTCCCTCTCCCTGTCCTCTTATTTGCTTTTGTATTTTATAACACCTTATAAACTAATAAAAACATATTCATAAGAAGTGTTCCCAGTTGCAATATACGGCTGTGAAAGTTGGACGATAAGAAAGGCGGAGCGCCAAAGAATTGAGGCCTTTGAACTATGGTGCTGGAGAAGACTCCTGTGAGTCCCTTGGACTGCCAGGCGATCCAACCGATCAGTCCTGGAGGAGATTTATTTTATTTTTATTTGATTTATTTGATTTGTCAATCGCTTACAGGTTAATAGGTATAAGTATAAACATGAGTAAGGATACAGGAAATAGGTACGAAGAAATGGGGACAATAGGGCAGGGATGAGAGGCACGATGGTGCACTTATGCACCATCAACCCTGACTACTCTTTAGAAGGTCAGATCCTGAAGATGAAATTCAAATACTTTGGCCACCTCATGAGAAGGAAGGACTCCTTGGAGAAGAGCCTAATGCTTGAGGGCACAAGAAGAAGGGGACGGCAGAGAAGGTATCTAGATCGAGTCACTGAAGCAGTTGGCGTGAGCTTAAATGGATTCTGTGGGATGGTAGAGGAAAGGAAGGCCTGGAGGAACATTGTCCATGAGGTCACGATGGGTTGGATACGACTTTGTGGCTAACAACAGCAAGAAGAAGTTATAGAGGCTCCATCACTGAAGGCTTTCAAAAAAGAGACTGGGGAACCCTTTATTTGTCTGCAGCTGTATGGGACTCCTGCTCATGCAGGGAGTTGGACTAGGTGACCTCCAAAGTCCCTTCCAACTCTGTAATTTTGTTATCAGCTACATGCCATTAAAAAAAAAGACAATTAAAAAGCTTTTAAAAAAGAAACAAAAGACCAGAACATGTCCTCATCAGGAGTCAACACAAAGATCAGCGATACTAACCCCTTAGAGGAAAATGTTTTTATTTTACTTCATGACTTTCATTTCAAGGATATGATTTACTAAAGGTGAAACTGAAGACTAAACTCATTTCATTTATGTATTTTTTTTTTGTAAAAAAAAAGAAACATAGAGATATTGGATTGCTGTTGTTGTTTTTTTTAAAAAAAGAATAAGCATTTGTCTTCAGATTGTACTCAGCCTTAAAACGGCACTCCGGATCTCTCAGCCAAGAGTAAGATTTCACCCGTGATCTGTAATTTGAGACAAGTCTTTCTCAGCCTAATCTTTCAGAACTGTCAATAACACTCAGGCACTTTTCAGAACAGGGCAAAAAAAATAACTGGCAGAGACGAGAAACAATCTATTGTGGGAACTCAATTTTCAGACCTGGAAATTTCCGAAGCTTGTGAGGGCGACTGTTCTTGGGAATTTTAATATCAGGAGTTGCATCAGCCTGACGTTTTAAATGCATCTCAAAAAAAACCCACACAGTCATCTGGCTTGAGTTTTTATTCCTATCGCAAAGCGTTTCCTTTCCGTTAACATGATAACTGAGTTAGAAAGGATATTTGACAGTGGTGGGATTCAAATTATTTTACTATCGGTTCTGTGGGCATCGCTTGGTGGGCGTGGCAGGGGAAGGATGTTGTAAAATCTCTAGTCAGAGGTGGCATTTGCCAGTTCTCCGAACTACTCAAAGTTTCCGCTACCGGTTCTCCAGAACTGGTCAGAACCTGCTGAACCCCACCCCTGCTATTAGAGGTCTTCTAGTCCAGCCCTCTGCTCAAGCAGGAGACCTTACACCATTTCAGACAAATGATTGTCCAATCTCTTTTTGAAAACTTCCAGGGATGGGGCACCAGAGGTGGTATTCAGCAGGTTCTGACCAATTCTGGAAAACTGGTAGCAGAAGTTTTGAGTAGTTTGAAGAACTGGCAAATACCAGTTCGGCCTGGAGATTTTACAGTGTCCTTCCCCTGCCACGCCCACCAAGCCACGCCCACAGAACTGGTAGTAAAAAAAAATGAATCTCATCACTGAAGACAAGCTGCTCCACCGGTTAATTGTTCTCACTGTCAGGAATTTTTTCCTTGGCTTTAGGTTGTTTTTCTCCTTGATTAGTTTCCATCCATTGTTTCTTGTCCTACCTTTGGAGAAGAGCTTGTTCCCCTCCTCTTTGTGGCAGCCCCTCAAATTTTGGAAGCCTGCTATTGTGTCCTTCTGCCTGTTAGACATAAACTTACCCAATTCATATGTTTTAGCCTCCAGTCCAGGAAATTCCTCTTTCATTCTAGATTGGAACTCTCCTTGATTAGTTTCCATTTCAATCATTCTTTATATTCTTTCTTTCTTTCCTTCCTTCCTTCCTCCTCCTCCTCTTCCTCCTTCTCATTATTCCTTCCTTCTCCTCTTCCTTCTTCTCCTTCTCCTTCTTCTTCTTTCTCCTCCTCCTCCTTCTCCTTCTCCTTCTCCCTCTCCCTCTCCCTCTCCTTCTCCTTCTCCTTCTCCTTCTCCTCCTCCTCCTCCTCCTCCTCCTCCTCCTCCTCCTCCTCTTTCCTTCCTCCTTCTCATTCTTTCCTCCTTCTCCTCCTTTTTTTCCTCCTCCTCCTCCTCCTCCTCCTCCTCCTTCTCATTCCTTCCTCCTCCTCCTTCTTCCTCCTCCTCCTTTCCTCCTCTCCCCTCCTTATTTTTTCTTCTTCTTCTTCTTCTTCTTCTTCTTCTTCTTCTTCTTCTTCTTCTTCTTCTTCTTCTTCTTCTTCTTCTTCTTCTTCTTCTTCTTTCCTTAAGGAATTGACTTGATAAGAAACTCAGCATGAGAACTTTAATAAAGCCTTGGCTCATTTTCTTCCAAATATTATAATGCATAAACATTTCAATCGCTCCTCCGCCATGCATGAGTATGTCCTACAGAACAGAAGAATCAACATAATTTGATGCTAAATGGGCAACTTAACATGACACCAGAGGATTGCTAATGACTGCCTCGCCATTTGTATGCCTCCGATGGATATTTTAAACAGTTTTGTGCAGGGAAAGCCGTTCGCTCCTGTGATGCTGCATTTCTGCCATTAAAACTCGTTCTAACGCGTCTCTGCCAATGGCAGCCTCTGTTGACATGAAGAAAGAAAGATGTTTTCTCGATGGATTCAGTTTGGTAGACATTAAAATCTGCCTTATGCAGAAATGTGTGAGACAAAGGCATTGAAAAACACTCAGGGAAATTACATGTGTTTCTGGAAAAAATCCCTGAGAGAAATGTATCTAGGTTGGTTTCCCGCTGCTATCTCTAATGTTTTGGATGGACTTTTCCTGTATTTTTATTTCTTTGAATTTTTGCTACCTCGTATTGTCACTAATCATAGGGCTGGAAGTTGGGGGGGGGGTGGGCTTCAAAAATTTTAGCAACAAGTTGTTAGATGGTTATCTAATTTTATCTTGAAAACTGGAAACAATGGAGCACCTGTAACTCTGAGAGGCAAGTCGTTCTTACTGTCAGGAAATTTTTCCTTATTTCCAGATTACAAGATGGTAGACTACAGTCCTCAGCACACCCGGGAGGACTTAACTAGAAAGACTGCCTGTCTTAATGACAAGATTCATCATAGGCCTTACTTAAGAGCAATATCTAACCACAGACAAATTTCACCAAGAAAATGTTGACATCACTTTGATTTTAATTCTACTGGAGATGTTTGTAAAGAGAGCTTAATGCATTTTAGGTAAAAGGTAAAGGTTCCCCTCACAGATACATGCTAGTTGTTCCTGGCTCTGGGGGCGGTGCTCATCTCTGCTACAAAGCCAAAGAGCCGGCGCTGTCTGAAGACTTTTCCATGGTCATGTAGTATAATGCATTTAAGAATGGACTTCTAGAAAGAATGTGGCAAACTGAAGAGAAGAAGAAGAAGAAGAAGAAGAAGAAGAAGAAGAAGAAGAAGAAG
>NW_020769389.1:2004268-2040142 GCF_900518735.1 Pseudonaja textilis | reverse complement strand
AGAAGAAGAAGAAGAAGAAGAAGAAGAAGAAGAAGAAGAAGAAGAAGAAGAAGAAGAAGAAGAAGAAGAAGAAGAAGAAGAAGAAGAAGAAGAAGAAGAAGAAGAAGAAGAAAAAATAATATCCATTCAGTCATGTCCAACTTTTAGCGATTCTACAGGCCAGGACTCTGTACATCATCTGATTAACAGATTAACAGAGTTGGAAGGGACCTTGTAGGTCATCTACTTCAACCCCCTGCCCAAGCAGGTAACCCTACACCCTTTCTGACAGATGGCAGTCCAGTCTCTTCTTGAAAGCTTTCAGGGATGAAGCTCCCACTGTCAGGGTTCCAAGTAATACATCTCCTTCAATAAACTTTGAGGCAGGCATATTCCTCAAATAACATTTTATTGAGACATATCAAATTGGCACAGGCTTGTTGGAAAACTGGCTCTAAGTTCCCACCTGCTTTACACCCAATTAAAAGTAAACCTTTGTCACTTTCCCCCAGAGTCTCCAGTCACATGGTCCAATCAGCATGCAGTCCAGTAGCTAGATGGGGTGGGATTCAAAATTTTTAACAACCGGTTCTGTGGGCATGGCTTAGGTGGTGGGCCTGGCTTAGTGGCCATGTGACTGGGTGGTCATGGCTTGGTGGTCATGTTATTGGCTGGTTGTGGCCAACTCAATATCACTCACATCGAGGCATGCATCTCCTCGCCTGGCCTCTCATGACTGGGGATGCTGCAACAGTTGTAAGTGTGCAAAATGGTCATAGGTCACTTTTTTCAGTTCCATTGTAACTTTGAATGGTCCCTCCACACAAGCAAAGTATCAGCAAAGGAGGGGGAAAAAACTCCAGAGAAGTTCCTGAGACAGGAAGTCTAGTCCTGCCAATAATGTAATAAGGGCTAATGGAGAGACAGTTTCTGTAAGCAACACCAGAATGTTTCCTTCCTGCCTTCCTTACAGGATTAGCCCAGTAATTTCTTCTAACTGGTTCTCCGAACTGCTTAGAATGTTAACAACCGGTTCTAAAGAATAGGTGCAAACTGGTAGAATCCCACCCCTACCCCAGTCTCCACCTTTCAAACACCTGCAGAAACGTCCTTGATTCCCAGGGGAAATAATTTTATTTAGGCTACAACACCCCAGTTATCTCTTCACATATGCACCCCGGCCCCTTAGCTCCAGGCTGTGTCGGCCCTGAAGCAACATGAAGAGAATCCTCCTTAGATAAAAGCTACAAGGAAAAAATGGCCACAATTAGGCCAGCTTCATGGTTGGCACCCACAACTTCTGAAGACAATTACTATTTCCTTGAATTGTCCTGTGCTCTGGCTGTCAGTGTTCCAAAGAAACTCCTTCTATCCATTCAATACTCAGAGTCTATCCAAGTAAGAATTTATTAAAGAAGTCATGTTGGCACATCTGGGAAACCCCAAACCTGAAACTTCCGGGTTTTCCCTTCCCCATGTGAAAATCAAAGATCTATCCCCTGCACCCATCAGTCCATCTTGTGGTCCAATCAAATGTCATTGAAACAGAAACGACTTCTTCGTTCAACCCCCTCCAGATGCAGGATGACTTAACCTTGACTTTTGAGAATAGTTATTTAGTCTAGATTACTACTCACTAAGAATTCCCCCCTCCCAAATTCCCAGGCACTAACTGTGGCAGCCTCGAAGCTTCTATAAAATGTTTTTTTCCAAAGTTTTTATTTTATTTTGACAACAAACATTAACAAATACAAACATAAAACATCAAATAAAACCATCTTTCCATTGTACAATGTGTCAGTTGGTACATATGTTTTGTGCACAATATCAACAGTCTTTCCCTTCAAAATGCATTATTAAAGTTCATATTATATAAATCAACTATACATATTATAACTTCTTATTAGACTTTGTTTATAAGTTCATGTCATCTTTTTCAAGCAAATCTCAACTTTACAAAACCTAATTCATAATATCATTGTAATCAATTATAGCATATCATTACATTGTCTTATCATTACTATAATACTGTAATATTGTATTGTATTTTATTTTCCTGTTTTCTTATCTAGCCATTGATAAAATAAATCCCAAATGTTATAGTATTCTTTATCTTCTTGCTCTCTAATTGCTAATGTCAATTTACTCATTTCTTCACATTCCATTATTTTCTTAATCACCTCCTCTTCTATCAGAATTTTTTCACTTTTCCAATTTTTGGCAAATACAATTCTAACTGCTGTTAAAACATTTATAAACAGATATGTCACTTTTTTACTATACCCCGAAGCTTCTATAAAACTTTTATGGCTAATAAAAATGGATTCCATAGCTGAGACTGGCTGGTGTCCACTTTGATGGTGGCCGGCCACTGTATTCTTCCTTTTAGCACTGATTCTTACAAGCATAATTGTTCTCTCCAGCAAATTCTCCCACATGACATGGCCAAAATAAGTGTGATTTTAAATGAAGGATACCCCTGAAGAAACAAGAACAATGTTAAGACCAAAATCTGTGGCCAGTTGCAGACTCCAGCCTGGCAAAATCCCTCTGGAGGAACGAAAGATCTTGAGATCGCCCAAACACACTCTGTGCAGCTGGGAGTTAAGGGATCACATCCACCTTCATAGTTTGCCTTTCAGGATTCAAAGTTGAAATGATCCTTTTTTCTTAATCACCCCTGCAGACGATATTATAATAATAAAAAAATCTGGAACGTGCAGAGATGGATAGGCTAACCCTAAAAAATTAAAGGAAAAGAAGATTTGAACAATTTCATAACATGGGAACTATTCTACAAACGGTTAAATGACAGATATTAAGGTTAGAGGAGTGGAATTAGGTGAAATATGGTTTATAGGAGAAAGAAAAACATATGAGTAAATATTTCTGATGGTTAGATAATCAATACTATAATGGAAGATAATATATGTTATAATATGATTGATGTTATCGCATATTTGTTTATATATTACTGCATATTTGTGTGTGTGTGTGTGTGTGTGATCATAATGACGATGATGATGTTTGTATGTTAACAACTTGGACACCTAGAGAGCACACCGCTCAATGTAGAAAGGAAATGTATAATATAAAACAAAAAAAATATTTCAAAAAAAAATAATTATGTTTTTTAATTGTTTGAAAAAGTTGAAAATGAGAATGAGGCCATGATATGTGATTCTATATTTCTACCTACTTTGAGACTTCACATTCTCTAAATGGATAGTATTAGAGTTAGGTTACCATGATGTAAACACAAAACGCCTCAAAAATCAGTCACCCAAATGGAAAATTCCATCAGAAAGGAAGATCAGTACATTAAGAGGCGATATCAGCAATCTCTAAAGAATATCAAGGAACTGAAATGATAAATAATAAAGATCAAGGGAAGTTTATTGCAAAGATGTAATCTTGGCATAAAGTGATTAAAATAAATTTCAGAAGAATTTAAGCAGGGAGTCATGGCTAGTTCAAAGAAAATTGAATGATATGTAGATGGAATAAATTAACTTTAGCAAAAATCAGCATTTGAACAACCCAGAATTTGTTTGATAAAGTACTGGCGGGAAAGTTTTTAGTAACTTAGATGCTTGTCCTGATAGAAACAAAATAAATAAATAAATAAATTTTGCAGTTACATCTGGAAAATCCCAAAGAACGGAATAAAGATGTAAAAAATGGATAAAAGAAACTGAGAACGTAAGCTAAGTCAAAGTGGATGGTTAACTTTCATATTATCGGAAATGATTAAGAAAATTATGATTAGATGTTGGGTCAAGTCGATTACAGCTAGTCTTCGACTTTCAACCATTCATTTAGTTGACTGTTCAAAGTTACAACAACATGAAAACTTGATTTATGACCATTTTTCACACTTAGGACTATTGTGGCATCCCCAAGGTCACATGATCCAAATTCAAACTCTTGTCAACTGGCTCATATTTATGACGGTTGCAAAGTCCTGAGGTCATTTGATCACCTTTGGGAGCCTTCTTTCAAGCAAGGTCAATGGGGAAGCCACATTCACTTAACAACCATGTTGTCATGTCCTCATCAGAGCCTGAGTCTGCAGAGGAGCACAAGGCAGAGCTGGGACTGACAGAGGTAAGGAGGCAGCCCCTGGTGCCTTGGGTTTGGGACGGCTTGCCAGCATGGAGGAACAGGGGCAGGATGACTGAGAGAGGGGGAAGAGAGGGCAGTCAGTTGAGATGAGGAACAACGGAGCTCAGGTGATGAGCAAGGGCTGTCCCCTCCTGATCCCTGAGCATGGAGAGTGGAGAGGTGGCAGGAACAGCGCCAACCAACCTGACAACTCAGGAGGAGAGCGCCTCACCCCTCTTCACAAGGCACACCTGGGAACTGAGACTTAAGGAGATGATGTGGAGAGGGGCAGTTGTCGGGAACAAATGCTGAATTCATGTGCCGATGTCTGGAGTTTGCAGGACTTCTTGCCTTCTTCCTTGCTTTATGGATTCATTCTCTTGATCCTTGCTTCATTGGCTCATTACTTTGTTCCTTTGCCTTGCCGGACTTCTTGCTTTGAAGTCATTGTGAGGCTGCTATGTGTGTGTGTGTGTGTGTTTTGCTCTGGGACTTGCCATAAATGTGGGAACATTTTGGGGAAAGTTGGAGCAATGAAGGGGAGAGTGAACTATCAGTTGGCTGTGTTGCCTTCATGCCTTGTAACAGGTCACCGCACCGGTTACTGACTTAACAATGGCAATGCTTCACATAACAACGGTAGCTAGAAAGGTTGAAAAATGATGCAAAGCTCTCTTAACAACTGTCTTGTTTAGCAATGGAGAATAGCTTGATTTTTTCTTCTTTGTGGCAACCACCGAGATATCAGTGCACTGCTATCATGTCAACCCTAGTCCTTCTTTTCACTAAACTAGACACACCCAATTCCAGCAACCATTTTAGCTTCCAGTCCCCTAATCCTCTTTGTTTCTCTTCTCTGCACTCTTTCTGGAGTCTCAACATATTTCTGTATTATGGTGACCAAAACTGGATGCAGGATTCCAAGAGTGGCCTTACCAAGGCATTGTAAAGTGATATTAACACTTTTGATTCTATCCCTCTGTTAATGCAACGTAGGTAAGAGTGCATTAACTTTTTGGGTGGATGCCACACGCTTCTGGATCATGCTTAGATGGTGGTCTACTAGGACTTCAAGATCCCTCTCACAGTTACTACTATTAAGCCAGGTCCCACCTATTCTATATCTGTTGAATATACCCATTCTATGCCATTTTAAAGACATGATGTTCTGACCTAGCTCCCAAACACGACAAGCCTTTTGTAGTTAACGAAACATCCCTTTTATTAGGAGAGCCAGCAGCTGCTCTCTCACAGCAAGCAACCAAGTCTCTTAAGTCCTGTGGAAATCGACGCTCGCTCCCTTTCTCCCTGAACTGGCCTAACAGACCAGGGGTCTCTCTCTCTCTCTCTCTCTCTCTCAAAACACTTGCAAAGGAAGTCCTAGAAGGTGTGCTCACTTTCTTCCAGCAGCACATACACATACACACATGCTCAGAAGGCGCTGCCGATTCCAAGAAGAATTCCAGACAGGAGTCAGAAGTGCAGGCTATCCATGGTGGACCAGCAAGGAGATAAATAGTTGTCCGTAACACCTATTCATCTCCCCCCCCTGCCTTTTATCCCCAGAGCTAGGATGGGGCTTTTCTAGCAGCGGTGGCTTTTCTGTCCCAAGGACCGGCCCATAGATTTCCACTGTTCTCCTCTCCTCTACCTTCTGTGCATCTGCACATCAGGCACTGGACCCAGCTGTACCTCCTCTTCCTCAGCAGTCACTTCCAGAGCTGGGAGCTGTTGACTCTCCGTCTGAGGGCTGATGGACGGCCCAGGATCCACCACTGTCTCTTTCTCTTTGACAGCTCCATTCCCTCTTCCACTTTGGAGTTCTCAGATTACTTTGATGCTGGCCCCGACTCCCACACTGCCTCCTCATCTGATTTGGCTAGCAAAGGGGCCAGTGGTCGACAGGCCACAACACATGAGTTGAGCTCAGTTCCAGCTGGCTACATGAAAACACCCATGGTATCTTCTTGGCAATCATGAAAAGGTTTCCTTCTTCCAGCATGGTGCTTGATTTCAAGGCCTTTTCTACAGCCTTGGGATTTCCTGGTGTCCAAGTGCTGACCAGGGTGGAATCTACTTTCTTTTGAAAGCCTAGAGAAAGTCATCCAGATGCAACTTCCTTCTGGGTTAATAATCCTTACTTGGAAGCTAATTTTGATTCCCATGAAATATACAAGAAGTAATAAACCCTTGCAGTGAAGCAACGTCATAGAACATCTTCCTTCTCATACTCCATTTGTTCAGTCAGCTAAGATAGTGAATTAATATTTCATCAGTCCAAAACTGGTTCCTGTCATTGGGCATACTCTCCGTTTTTAGCTCTGATTTTGTGGAGAGAAGGGATCTTTTCAACCACTCAATTTTTTTCCACCTTGTATCTTGAAAAGCATCCATGAAGTTTCCTTCCTACTTAGCTCTCTCCTCCAGTGACACAATCATGCCAGAGTCAGAACAAATAGGAGGGCCACGGGATTATTTGCTTCACATTGAAAGACTTATGCGATGTGTCACCATGAACACCCGAGAGAATAAAACTGCTCCCTAATCACTCTCATTTGGATGAAGTAATGATTTTAATGTAGAGTGGATCTCATTAATTAACTCTCAGATTTTAATTAACTCCTTGCCTAATTCACCTGCCACCATGCATTAACACAAATGTCAACCTAAAGTGATTTTTTTTCTTTTATTTAAAAATTACATGCAGATGTTTGCTCACCTTACTTTCAAAACCAACTGACCAACCAATTAGTCCTGAACTTTGGAGAGGGATCTCTTAAAAGAAAAACAACGAGAAAGCAGTTAGGATGTTGTTAGGATGTTGTTGAGTCCTGGTGGTGCGGTGGTTGGAATGCAGTATTGCAGGCTAACACTGCCCACAACCAGGCATTCAATCCTGATGAGGCTCAAGGTTGACTCAGTTTTCATCCTTCTGAGGTTGGTAAAACAAGGACCCAGATTATTGAGAGCGATATGCTGATTTTGTAAACCAGTTAGAACAGGGGTGTCAAACTTGATTTCATTGAGGAACACATCGTGGTTGTGTTTGACCTTGGGGGGTTGTGTTTGACCTTGGGCATGGCCAGGGAGGGCGTGGCCAGGGAGGGCATGGCCAGCTTGACAAAACTTGTGTTGGGGGCACCCAGATGGCATTCATGCCTAAGGTGGGACTATAATTCACTGTCTCCTGGTAATTGGACCAAAGACACTCAGTTGGCTTTCATGTTTAAGGTGGGACTAGAACTCACCATCTCCTAGAGATTGGACCAAGGTCACCGAGCTGAATTTCATGCTTAAAGTAGGACTAGGGCTCACAGTCTCCTGGTGATTGGACTGAGATCACCCAGTGGCCTTCATGCCTAAGGTGGGACTAGAATTCACTAGCACCTGGAAATTAGACTGCAATTACCCAGATGGCTTTCATGCCTAAAGCAAGTGTAGAAGTTAAAAATTTCTAGGTCAGCACCTTAACCATTACAGAGAATAGCCAAGAAAACAAATGAGTGGATCAGAAATAAACCCAGAGTTCTCCTAAAGCATGAGGGCCAGGCTCAAATTATCATTCTTTGGATATGTTACATGATGACCCAACTCTTTGGAGAAGTCTCTAATGCTGGGACAGAAAAGTGGTGGCAAGAAAGAGGGGAGGGAGGATGGCCCACAGAAAGGTAAATGGACTCCACTGCAGTGACAAAGACAACCTGTCATGACCCTGTCAGAGTCTGAATCTGAGGAGGAAGATGAACAGCCATCAGGGAGTGGGAGAGTACCTCCATTGGCTGTGGAGGAAACTGGGGAAGGGCAAAGTCAGGCTGGGTAGAGCAGGGAAGAGGTAGAACAAGGGAGGGGGAGTTCAGAGGAAGACCAAGACCCACGCTCTCTTCATCCTAGGGCATGAAGGAAAGAATGAAGAAGAGAGCAACGTGGGTTGCATGGCTTATGGGGGAGGAATGGGCCCTGATTCCCTTCACAAGACACACCTGGGAAGGAAATTTAAAGGAGAGGCAGTTGGGAGGGGTGTTTGTTGAGAACAAACATTGAGTTTATCTAATGTTGGTTACTGTTATATGAGTTCCTGGCATCCTCCCAACTGGTTTGATTTACTGCCATGTTACTTCACTTCTGGAACTCCTTATCTTGCCCTGCCTGATTTATTACGTTATCTTGCTTTGTTGGATTTATAGTTTAAAGTTTTCTGTTTACACTATGTTGAACTAGAATATGTGCAGCCAAAGGCTGTTGCAGGTTCCTGGGAGAGTTTTTCTCTGGACCGGAAGGTAACCGGAACATTGAGGGCAAAGTTGGAGCTAATAAAGGGACTTCTATTTATTATCTGGCTGTGTTGCCTTTGTGCCACGCCCCAGGTCACCACACTACCATTGGAAGACCTGAAGGTTGGAGACAAATTGTTTTGAAAATAATCTACCTGGATAGACACTAAGAGTAGACACCAGTTGGATGACGCATCATCATCGTATCAAATCAATCAGAACTTTTTATAGTTGCTTTCAAAATACATTGGAAGTTTTGCACTAACAGAAACCATGTGTCGAAATCTTCTTTAAAGGAAACTGGGAAGTCAAAGTGATATCACCATTAAATGAATGTGCTTAAGGCAATGTGGATGAGAGACAAAGGTTTCAGGCTTTATCTCAGCTGCTAGCCAAATAAAGCCCATCCGAATGAAATTAGCTAAAGCAATTTGGGACAAAGGTTTCTTCTTTTAAAAAAAAAAGAAAAAAGAACAGACGAACAAGAGCATTTAATTACTGAGAAAAATGGAACAGGCTCAGCAGGAATGAACCTTCCAAGTTGTGACATAATGTTTTCAGGCTGTGAAAAGAATGAAAACTGATTTTTTTTGTCCAACTGTCTTACACTGCTTGGTTGGCTGATTTTCTCTTTATATATACACTGTCTCACACACACATACAGATAGACAAAGAAAGAAAAGAAAGAAAGAGAAAGAAGAGAGAAAGAGAAGAGAGAGAAAGGGAAAGAAAGAGAAAGAGAGAGAGAGAGAGAGAGAGAGAGAAAGAAAGAAAGAAAGAAAGAAAGAAAGAAAGAAAGAAAGAAAGAAAGAAAGAGAAAGAAAGAATTTTTGTTTCTTTTAATGCATGACACAAAGACAAGAGCTGATCTACTCTTTGTTGTAACAAAAACCTAGCTCCCCCCAAACAACCAAACCACTTTGAAAATACAACATTTGCTTAGCTTTCAATCGATAAATATTATATACTGGGCTCCCATCAAAGCTGAGCAGCCCTGATCAAAGTAAGTAAAAACAGACAATAAAAAAGCTAAAAAAGGAAAAAAAGGCCGAGAACACATCCTTTCCAGCAGCAAACGCCCAGATAAGCTGGGATTAATACCAGACAAACAAGCAGAAAACAATACCTTAATCCAAGCACTAGCACTCTCCCACCGACACCAGCAAAAGAAATTACTGCATATGAAGCTCACAATCACTGATGATGTAATAAATGGGTAATGAAACATCTGCAAGAAAACAACTTGACACAAAGAGCACCAAGGACTACACACAGTTCAAACCTGAGCGATACAGGTTTTCTTCTTTTTTTTTCAGTCCAAGTTTTTTTTTTAAATTTATATATAAACATTTTGAATATTGTGTATTGTTCGGGCATATCATTTTACAAAAGAAAAGAGGACAAAAAGTAATAGTGACATATATGCTGATAACAATAGTAGTAGTACAACAGAATGATTTTAACCAAACTTATACTTTTGATAGCTTATTTATAATCCTATTGATTATCTTGGCATACTTATAGTTATAATCCATAGGTTCTTTTCTATTACCCTGTTTCCCTGAAAATACGACCTATCCTGAAAGTAAGTCCTAGTTTGATTTTTACACATGTGCCCCATATAAGCCCTACCCCCAGAATAAGCCCTAGTTAAGATCCCTCCCATTCCAGAGTGCATGGGTAAAAATTAAGCTAGGGTGGAGATAGTGGGGTGGAGCTGCCCTACTACTTACCTTGTAGCCAGGTCTTGCACACCCCGACACCTGCCTTGCTGGCCCATTTCTTTTGCAGCCGGCAAGGCTTTCCTGAAGGCCTCTGTAGCTGATCGATCCGAAGCTCTATTATCGGCTGCAGAGGCCTTCAGAAAAGCCTTGCTGGCCACAGAAGAAGAAGTTCCTGAAGGCCTCTGACAGCGAAAAGGAGGCCAGGGGTGATGCACGCAAGTGAGGTTAGTCAGTGGATGACATCCCTCAAAAATAAGACCTGGTGCCTTTTTTCGATGGCAAAAAATATATAAGACAGGGTCTTATTTTAGGGGAAACAAGGTAGTTTGATCAAGGTTGAATTGTAATCCAAGATGCTTGTTTAACAGTTCTTGGTAGCTGTAGCCAGTAAGGTTCACATTAGATGGGTTACGGATGGAGGAGGGGGAAGGAGAAGGAGAAAAGGAGGGTGAAAGGGAAGGAGGAGGAGTGGGAGGAGAAGAAGAGGAAGGAGAAAGGGAGGAGGAGGAGAAAGGGTAGAAAATGGAGAAAGAGATGGAGGAGGAGAAAAGGGGGGAAGGAAAAGGGGAAGGGGGAGAAGGTAGAGGAGAAGGAGAAGAAAGGGAAAAGGAAGAGGGAAGAGGAGAATTACTCATCTAATGCATTGTATGGCATTGCTCCAAGTAGCATCCTGGGAAACCTATTTTCTTCCTTTTGAGTTTCCCATCACAAAAGATAAAAACACTCTCTGTTGAGTGATTTCCAAGCACATCTCTACCCCAGTTTTAATTCATATTGATGGATATTTTCAAGGAATCTTAGCAAAAAAATAAATGAAGATATTTTGTTTATACTCAGGCACTTACCAAGATGAATAGTTCATAAACAATTGACAGCGCTTGATTGCTCTTCCTGCCTGATGCTGGCATTTATTGGTCCATAAAGTCACAGATTTCTGCTAAGTTGAATTGATTGCCTTAATAGCAATTAATTATCTGAAAGCAAAATAGGATGCCTCCCCTGAAAAGATTTACAGCTGGCTGCTTATACCCAAACCTACTTTTTAAAAAACATCTGAGGACTCGCAGATTCTTCTCTTTTCAACCCAACCTGCTACATTTCAAGTAGAAGTGATTCACATCACTGGGAGTATAGAAGGAAGTAGAAAGAAAAGAGGAATAATTCAGAATGGAATCCGTCATGTGCATTTTTATAAAGACACCGCGGCCCTTGAAATATACAAGCAGTAATTTTTTTGGGTCAAAGCAAAGTGGAAATTACTTTGAAAAATTACTTTGAAGAATTGACAGGGAAGAAACTATACTGCAACACCCCCAGTTCAAGTTCAGGAATACAGATCTAGCAGGATCATCCTAAAGATAGGAACTGAAGAAAGTTAGCACCAGTGGTTGGGTTTCAATTTTTTTCCTACCAGTTCTTTTTTTTTAAATAAATTTTATTAGTCTTTTATATCTTTAAAAACCAAACCAAACATATAAATATTATGACATTAACAGTGTGTGACATCTATCTCATATACTTCTATTTTGTGCTTATTTATAAATATATACAGCTCATGCAAATATAAACCTTTAATCTATGAAATCTTACCTCTTTTCATCATTCCTTTGTCCTAATTCAATTCAATCATACAATTTTCCCCAAATTCTATAATATTTAGACTCCTCTTTCTCTTGTAACATCAGGGTTAATTTATCCATCTTGGCACATGCCATTATTTTTTGAATAATCAGTTGATTTGTTGCTACAGAGTTCTGTTTCCAACATTGAGCATAGGCAATTCTAGCAGCAGTTAAAATATATAATATGTATTTTGTATCTTTGCCATATTTCTTTTTAATCATCCCTAATAAGAATAATTCTGGTTACAAATCTATTTGTTCCTTGAGGATCTCTTGTAACCACTTTTGGATTTTAAGCCAGTACTTCTGGGCTTCTAAACAAGACCACCACATATGATAGTAAGTGCCTTCTTTCTTCTTACATTTCCAACATGCTGGATACATGCTGGGATATATCTTTGCCAATCTCACCGGAGGCAGGTGCCATCTATAAAACATCTTATAAATGTTCTCTTTATATGAAGCCAATTTTGTTAATTTATAATTTAAATTCCAAATATTCTCCTACTCTATCGAATTTATGTCCAACATTTTGAGCCCTTTTTCCTACCAGTTTTATGAGACAGCGCTTCGTGCGCAGGGCTCAAAGACTGCCCTCTGTGTCAACGCTGGTGAGCTGAGATATTTTTCAGCTCAGCTGAGGTGCGCCATCCACTCTGTCATGCAAATCAACTGAGCTGAAAAAACAAGAGAATATAGGAGAGGTAATGGCGGATGGGTGGGTGGGGCCAGTCAGAAGTGGTATTTGCCAGTTCTCTGAACTACTCAAAATTTCTGCAACCGGTACACCAGAACCAGTCTGAACCGGCTGAATACCACCTCTGGTGAGCACCTACCTCTCTCCTAGAAGAAAGAAATATTTTGAGACATATTAAAAAGGAATAATATTATATTTCCATGGATGAGAAATAACAGATAACAGATAATCAGAGTTGGAAGGGACCTTGTAGGTCATCTAGTCCAACCCCCCACCCAAGCGGGAGTCCCTACACCATTCTGGCAAATGGCAGTCCAATCTCTTCTTGAAAGTCTCAACTGATGGCACTCCCACAACTTCCGAGGGCAACTTCTGTTCCATTAGTTGATTGTTCTCACTGTCAGAAAGTTTCTCCTTATTTCCAGGTTAAATCTCTCCTTGTTCAGTTTCCATCCATTATCACTTGTCTGGCCTACAGGTGCTTTAGAAAATAGCTTGACCCCTTCCTCCCTGTGGCAGCTCCTCAAATATTGGAAGACCTCTATCATGTCTCCCCTGGTCCTTCTCTTCACTAGACTAGCCAAGCCCAGTTCCTGTAACCGTTCTTCATATGTTTTAGCCTCCAGTCCCCTAATCATCCCGGTTGCTCTTCTCTGTACTTTTTCTAGAGTCTCAACATCTTTTTTATAATGTGGTGAACAAAGCTGGATGCAGTACTCTAGGTGTGGTCTTACTAAGACTTTATAGAGTGGTATTAGTGGTATTAGTACCACTAATGGAGAAACATGGTTGAAAACTCTTCTTCAGGACTCAGTGAAGAAGAAGCTGATTTTCCCATGAAAATGAATGAATGAATGAGTGAGTGAATGAATGGGAAAAAAAGAAAGAAAAAGAGAGAGAAAAAGGAAGGAAGGAAGGAAGGAAGGAAGGAAGGAAGGAAGGAAGGAAGGAAGGAAGGAAGGAAGGAAGGAAGGAAGGAAGGAAGGAGAGGTTAGACAGACAGACTAATAAAATTGGTAGGAATCTTGTAGGTCATCTAGTTCCACCATCCCCCACCCAAGGAGGAAGGAGGCAGGGAGGGAGGGAGAGGGAAGAAGAAGGAAGGAAGGAAGGAAGGAAGGAAGGAAGGAAAGAAAGGAAGGGAGGAATGGAGAGAGGGAGGGAGGGAGGAAGGAAGGAGAAATCTTGTAATGTCTTACTTCTTCCTAACCAATTTTGCTACTTAGCTTTTTCCTCAGTCCTCTGATCTTCCCTTTGCCATTGACCTGCACAATGAAGCTATGCACAGTTAGATCACATCCATGTGAAATATTTATCCAACAATGAATTATTTAATATTTTGAAAGGAAACTTTTGCCATTTTTATGCATGTGGCCAGCTGTGCCTGGGACTCATCAACAATTTTATGATCTAGAGCGGCTAGTGTGCTGGCAACAGGCGAGTTTTTGCTTTTGCTGGTGCAGGAAGTGATTTTGTGTCTGTGTCTGTGTTTGTGTGTGTGTGTGTGTGTGTGTGTGTGTGTTTGTTATTACTATTTTAAAGGAAAACAACAGAAGGGATGACAGTGGACTGTGTTATCTAGAGGTGACATGATAGTAGTGTTCCAATATCTCAGGGGCTGCCCCAAAGAAGAGGGAGTCAAGCTATTCTCCAAAGCACAAGAAGGAAGGACAAGAAGCAATGGGTGGAAACTAATCAAGGAGAGAAGCAATCTAGAAAGAGTGCAGAGAAGAGCAACAAGGATGATTAGGGGACTGGAGCTTAAACTGTGTAATGAATGGTTAAGGGGACTAGATATCTCTAGTGTAATGAAGAGAAGAAAGACGATAGCATTCTCCTAATATTGGGAAGGCTGTCACCGAGAAGAGGGAGTCAGCTTATTCTCCAAGCATCTGCAAGCAGGACAAGAGGCAATGGATGGAAACTAATCAGGGAGAACACAGAGAAGAACAACAAAGATGATTAGGAGACTGAAGGCTAAAAGACATGAAGAACGGTTGCAGGAATTGGGTATGTCTAATTTAATGAAAAGAAGGACTAGTGGTAACATGACAGGAGTCTTCCAATATAGCTTGGAAGAAGAGAGAAGTCAACCTATTCTCCAAAGCACCTAAAGGAACAACAAGAAACAATGGACGGAAGCTAATTAAAGACAGAAGCAACCTCAAATTAAGGAGAAACTTCCTAACGGTGAGAACAATCAACCAGTGGAACAAGTTGCTCCAGAAGTTATGTGTGTTTCATCACTGGAGGTTTTTAAGAAGAGACTGGACAGCCATTTGTCTGGAATGGTTGAGGTTCTCCTGATTGAGCAGGGGGTTGGACACCAACCTGTCAGTGGCATGCCAGCAACTGGGCTGTGCAAACAAGCAAAGGTCCATCCATGGTATGCAGGCAGCATGCAAAACCACACCCCCTTCAATCTGTGGAAAAATCTTCCTCCATGGAACTGGTCCCTGGTGCCCAAGAGATTGGGAGCCACCAGACTAGAAAACCTCCAAGTTAACATCCAACTCTGTTGTTCTGTTCTGTTCCATTCCATAAATTCCATTCCATATTTCCTATTCTACCATGCTCTATTCTACCATACCCTATCCTATTCTATTCTCTATCCTATCCCAGCAAGGCCATCTTACCCAAATACCATCTATTCTGCATTCCTGGAGCCAAGATATTCTGGGAGACATCTTCAAATATGCTTCAGAATTTTTGATTAGAGGATAAGAGCTGGCCTGACCATTAAGGCAAAACAAACAACAACAACAACAACAACAACAACAACAACAACAACCCAAAAGAATTCCTGTGGCATGTTGGAGCAGGTGGCAAAATAGTGCCAAGCTACCACTATCACTGGAAGCTTTCAAGAAGAGGCTGGACTGCCATTTGTCAAAAATGGTGCAGGGTTTCCTGCTTGGGCAGGGGGTTGGACTAGATGACCTACAAGGTCCCTCCCAACTCTGTTAATCTAATTTAATCTAATCTAAACTACCCTTCTGGGTACGGTTCCCCATCATGACATTGTTATGACAATTCAAGCTATCATTGTTTTTGCATTGTGATGGGAAAACTCTAAAGATGTGGCATTGTACTTCTTGACATGCACAGCAAAACATTGATGTTATCCTATTTATGTTGCCATCCAGATGCATTTCTGGCAAGACCTGGATCAATTTACATACTGGTGCAACAAAGTTGGTTAGAGGACTAGAGGCTAAAACATATAAAGAATGGTTGCAGGAAGGGTGTATCTAATTTAATAAAAAGAAGGACTAGGGAATGACATGACAGCAGCCTTCCAATATCTCAGGGGCTGCCCCAAAGAAGAGGGAGTCAAGCTATTCTCCCAAAGCCCCAGAAGGCAGGACAAGAACCAATGGATGGAAGCTAATCAAGGAGAGAACCAACCTAGAGCCAAGGAGAAATTTCCTAACAGTGAATACAATCAGTGGAACCCAGAAGTTCTGGGTGCTCCAACGTTGGAGGTATTTAAGAAGAGCTTGGGCAACCATTTGATTGAAATGGTTTCTGGCTTGAGCAGGGGGTTGGACTGGGTCTCTTCCAACTGTTATTTTTCCAACTCCGGGTGTCTTCCAACTCTGTAATCCATTTCCTTTGTGCAGTTTTGCCGTCTTGGTTCTCCAGTAGACCTTAGATTTCACTTAAATCAGGTTCTCACCAGCTTCTCAGTGTAACTTGTTGTAGCCTATTGGGTTGGTGTTATTACTGATTGATTATGCATGGCTGGGAGGCTTAGAGTCTTCTCAATTATTTAGATCTACCTGCATATGTTGCAATTCCCACATTCATTGGATCATGATGCCACATCTGCCATCTTGTAGATTTTGACACCTGCCAGGGGAAGTTATGTTTTCTAGATGTTTCAGTAATGCCTGCAGCTAAAACTTGTTCAGAACTGAGAAGCATTATGACATAGTACAAAAATTATACAAAAAGGGTAACTGTTGACTGCATGAGTGCTAAAGGCAGAAGTACTGGTGAAATTCAAGCATGTTCTTCAGCTTTCATAGGAGGTTCTGAAAAGTCAAGCCTCTCTCTTCTTGGAGATATGTATGGGGTCTCTTTCAAGATGTGACTTCACTAGTGATGAAGGTAAAACAGACTTTTTCTCAAAAGAGAAGCTCCTTCCTACATTATATGGTGGAACTATGAAGTTAATTCTCCTAGAAGAGACTTTTGGACATCAGCTCACCTAAATGTGAACTTTTGACCATGTTAACGTCTGTTTCTACAAGATAAGACCCAAGAGGTTCTTCTCAAAAGAGGAATTTCCTTCCATCATTGTGGAACTCAGAAGCTAGCTCTCCTAGAAGAAATTCCAATGGTTCACCAAAATTTCAGACACCAGCTCATCTAAACGTGAACTTTTGGTCATGTTGGGTTAGACACCAAGTTCCTTTTCTACAAGGCAAGAGCCAAGAGGCTCTTCTCAAAAGATAAACTTTCTTCTGTGATCGTGGAACTCAGAAGCTAGCTCTTCTAGAAGAGATTCCAATGGTTCACCAAAATTTTGGACATCAGTTCTTCTAAGCCAGGACTATTGGCTATGCCAGCTTAGACAACAAGTTCTTTCTCTACAAGATAAGAGCCCAGATAGTCTTTTCAAAAGAAGAATTTCCTTCCCACATTGTGTCATGGTTGTCCCAAAGGTGCTTTTTTTTCAAGAGGCAAGTGGAGTTTCTGGTTTTTCTTTGAAGATGTTTTGGTTCTCATCCAAGAAGCTTCTTCAGCTCTGATTGGATGGTGGGGAATGGAATGATTTATACTCCATGCAGACAACTGGTTGCTTGCATCCTTTTAGCGGGTCATTAAGGTCACCTGGAGGTTTATATGTGTCATCAGAGTCACCTGAGTAGTGCAAATTGGTGTGGAACCTTCTTACAGATGACAGACTAACAGAGTTGGAAGGTACCTTGTAGGTCATCTAGTCCAAACCCCTACCCAAAGAGGAGACCCTACACCATTTCCAACAGATGGCAGTCCAGTCTCTTCTTGAAAGCCTCCAGGGATGAAGCTCCCATAACTTCTGAAGGCAACTTCTGTTCCATTGGTTGCTTGTTCTTACTGTCAGAAAATTTCTCCTTATTTCCAGGTTGAATCTTTCCTTGTTTAATTTCCATCCATTCAGTTTCCATCCATCCACTTTCCATTCCTCTCCTTGTTCAGTTTCCATCCATTATTTGTGGAACTGTTGAGAGGACTGTGTTGTAGATTGGAACTAGATGGTGTCATTTCTCTATCCCTCTGTTGCGAGAGGCTTGCTCAATTTTGACATAGATGGCCTCTTTTAATCCTTCTTTCAAACCAGCAATCCTTTCTGTCCAAAATATGGACTTTGTGGTCTTCAAAAGAGTGGATGAGAAACGAAATGTCTTCAAAGAAATATCTGAAAGTCCAGTTGCCTCTTGAAAAAAAAGCACCTTTGGGATTCCCACATTGTGGAACGTAGACACTAACTTTCCTAGAAGAGACTCTGGTGGCTCCCCCAAATTTTGGATGCCAGCTCTTCGAAACCTGGATGGAACACCAGCCATACTAGCTTAGACACTGAGTGGTTTCTCTGCAAGACAGAGCCTTGGAGAAAGACTTCAGTTGTCTGACATTAAGAAACCAGTCTCATAATCAGGGAGCTGAGTTAAACCTTGCTTGAGTGAACAGATGATTACTGCTCATTGCTTTAACTGAGATATAAATTATCGAATACAGTAGCTCAGCTACAATGATGAACGACAAGAGCATAGTCTGAGGTTGGTCACAAAAAACTTCCTCATCTTTAATGGTGCTGTGAGCAGCTTCCAATCAGAAGGTGACCTTTTTGATGGAATTCCTGCATCCAGCAGAGAAAACTCAATTTCATCCCGGTTTGTGCAGGGTGCCTCCTGCAAATTGATTTCAAGTTTGCAACTTTGCTCATTTCTGCTCGGAGGAAGGTTCTCTCCCCCACTCTCTCTTTATTCTACTATTTTAATTCTCTTCATCCCTTGCTGTGGCACCAGAGGAAGAAGTGTGTGTGTGATGCTCTGAGCAAAAAAATCTATTAAGAGTTCAGCCTCCACATCATCTTCATTTTAGACTTGGTCAACGGTGAAGTGTTGGATCTTCCGATCCCAAATGTTTAACATCCTGGCCATGTTCCAGATGAAAAGAAATGGAATTAGGTGGCACTGTCTCACTAAGATTAATAGCAGCTGGACTCAATAACATAAGGTGTTAAAGAACAGAGCTGTCCTATCTCTGGAAACTTGGTCAGGAGCAGAGAAGCTGTGACCTCCAGCTGTGTCCATTAGCACATTGCCAAAGCTATTTCTGCAGCCAACTAAAAAGTCAAGAGGCCCACAGGTGGCCCGCTGGCCCCCCTCAACCTTTGAACACTCTACTTGAGTTGGTTGAGTGTGTAGGAACTAGTTGATGAGAACTTTGCTCTGAGAGAACTTCATGAATGTCTAGTCCATTTCTAGTCTTAATACAAAGTGTTGGTTTTGACTCTAAATTGCCAACTGGAAAGCAAGTAGGTTGTCAATCAGAGGAGAACTTGACCTCAGATTTCTCCATCAGTGCTAGCAGAATTGTAGCAAGCTACAAAGGGTTGGAGAGCTTCCTATATTACCTTCTCTATTTTCTGTATAGCACCAAGTAATGTCTCTTCCATGGAGCATGATTTTGATGCAGAGGACTGTCAAACCTATTTCAGAGACCCAGTTTGGTTTCTTTATGGGTTCTTGGAACTGTAGAGATTCTCAGTCATTCAGGTTCTGGTTGTCCCAAAAGTGCTTTTTCAGGAGGCAGCTGGTCTTTCTTGATTTTCTTTGAAGTCTTTTCAATTCTCATCCAAGAAACTTCTGACTGGATGATGGAGAATGGGAGGATTTATACTCCTTGTGGGCAGTTGGTCATTTGCATCCTTTTAGAGGGTCTTTGAAGCACTTGGAAATTTATCTATGTCCTCAGGGTGTCCTGAGTGAAACATATTTAAAACAACAACAACAACAACAACAACAAGAAAGTCCAGTAGCCTCCTGAAAAAGTATTTTAGGGACAACCATGACCTGGATGACTGACAATTTCTACAGTTCCAAGAACCCATAAAGAAACCAAACTGGGTCTCTGCAATATAACTCCTTCCATTCTCCACTTTCCTGTCAGAGCTGAAGAAACTTCTGGGATGAGAAGTGAAATGTCTTCAAAGAAAAAAATAAGAAAGTCAAGTTGCTTCCTGAAAAAGTACCTTTGGATTCTTGGAACTGTTGAAAGGACTGGGTTGTAGACTGAAGATAGATGATGTTGTACAAAACAGTTCCTTTCAGGGAGAGGGCGGAGCTGGCGTCGTGATGATACGGCATGCGATCTTGGAGGTCTGAGATCACTGCCGATATCTTTGCTCCTGGATGGTCCTATAGGATCTAAACCATCCTGAAGAGATGGTGAAAGTGGAGAGTGCATCCTGTCAATCTCAGGGATACCGCAAAGTCCCTGGTAGATCCAGGAGAAGCTCTTCTCGCCAGCGGCAAAGAGGCAGCCATTAAAGCTGCTGAAGTTGGGACAGCTCCAAAACGAAAGAGAACAGAAAGAGAGAGTGTGCCGGTTTGGTGAGAACTTTTTCTTTATCTAAGATCTGAAAGCACACCCTAAGGGAAAAAAAAAGAATCTGTAAAAGTTTTGACAGAAGTGATTAAGTGGCGATTTTAAACAGGAATGTCAAAGTAATGTTTTTTTCTCATTGCTGGATTTTCTATACATGATCTTATATTTTGAAACTGGACTGGTTTTTTCTTTTCCATCTATTTTTTTTTCTCCTTTTTGATTTTGTAACATTTTAGGCTAGAGACTCCCTTTTAGTTAATTCTTTTTTTAAATATCTTTTTCTCTTTTTAAATTAATTCTTATTATATTTTGCTTGGAAAAGGAGGGGGATAGTGAAAGCAAAGAAACTTTGTAACACTGCCAACTGGAGGCTTGGAAATATTCTATTTCTCCTGTGACCAGACAAAGCTGAGAAAGAAAGAACTGAGACTTTTTTTCAAGGACATTGCTATTTGATAAGATAGAGGGAAGAGCATGGGAGAGTATTATTGCAGGCGCTCTTCTGGGTTTCTATCAACAGTTGGAGTCTGGTGTTGAAGTTTATAGGAAAAGAAAAGGTGATAAGTTTCTGGAGAAGAGTGTTATAACAAGAGCCTTGGATAACTAAACAAAGTGCAGTGTGTTCTCTTGATTTTTCCTAAGCCGTGCTACCCCTCCTCAATGGTTTACTTTTTGAAATAGCTATTTGGATTTTTAGTTCTTTGGAACTTGTCTTTGCTTTTTTTTTTTTTTTGCTTGTCTTTGGAAGTTAAATTTTTACGTTTGCTTTGTATTTTAAAAGAAATGTATTAGTATTAATGATTTCCTTCTTTTTCCTTTTAAGGGAGTAGCCTTTTTCTCTCTCTCTCTCTCTTTCTGCCTTTCTGGTACTTTTGTTTTTCCATCTACCTCCAATATTGGTTTTGTCTTTCTTTTTATCTTCCTGGCTTTTTTTTTCTTTTTCTCTTATGCAACCTTTTATATTTGAGACCTCTTAATTGGATTAATGTGTTGAAGAACCTGAAGAATTTCTCCTTTTTTTAAAGCTTTTTATTCCTCACTTTTCTGTCCTTTTTAGGATTTTACAACTTTTTCTCTTTTGTGTATGTTTATGGTTTTTTTGTTCATTTTTGAATTTTCATTGTTATCTAACTAATCGATTGGATTAAGGTATACAAGAACCTGAAGAAATTCTTTTTTCTTTTTTTTAATTATTATTACTATTTGGCTTCTTTTTCCCTACTATTTTTATTTGGAATCGCAATTGGTTACTTCATAATTGGATTAAGGTCTAGAAGGACCTGAAGATTTTGAATTGTTTGAAATGAGTAGGAAATTAACAGCTCCTGGTTCTTCAACTTCTACTTCCTCCTCTCCACCATCTGGAGGACAACGTTCAATACAGACAATGTTAAGGCAAGAGAAAGAACACGAAAAGGAAAAAGAAAAAGTGACCCTGCAGATGATTATGCAAGGAATTCAAAACATTCAAACAAGATCAGAGAATATTGAAAAGAGAATAGAGAACATCGAACAAAGAACAGAGAACATTGAACAAAAAATAGGGAAAACTGATGAAAAAGTCAATAACCTCCAACAAATGATGATGAAGTATGATGAGAGACTACTAAGAATTGAAGAAGATAAACAAAGAGATAAGAAAATTGGAGACATTGATAACAGATTAATAGTGGTTGAACCAGATAAAAGTGGTATGCTGAGATGGGAAATGGACAGATCAGAATTTTATCTTAGATTCCAAAACATAGAGGAAGAAAAAGGACAAAATCTAGCTGAGATAATGATAGAAATATTGGCTGAAACTTTGGAAATAACTGAAGAGAAGATGATGGATGGAATAGATGAGGTCTATTGAGTCTTCACAAGATACGCAATGAGAAATAGCCTACCAAGAGAAGTTCACATCAGATTTACAAAGAAAGCCATTAAAACACAAATATTGCAAGTGGCAAGAGAGAAAACATTGAAATATAAAGATAAGGAGATTGTAGTTTTGAAACAAGTACCCAGAAGAGTGAAAGAGATGAGAAGAGAATACCGATTCTTGACCAAATTGCTACTTAAAAAAGAGGTGAATTATAGATGGCTGATTCCAGAAGGTTTAATGTTCACATGGCAAGAACAGAGATAAAGAATTGATTCAATTGAGAAAGCTGAATCATTTTATACAGAATTTTTCAGAGGGAAAGAGGAAGAGCCAGAAAAAGAAATTTCACTATTTGAATTCCAAGAGGACTGCCAAATGATGACTGAAAAAGAATAAGGTGCAGTAGGTAGAAAGGTGGAAGCCAAAGAACAACGTGAACCAAGATCCACGAGAGTTGCCAAACCTAATTATAAATACAATCATGGAAGAGAAAAAATTGATTACAATTAATATAAATGGACTTAATTCAGCCGTTAAGGAAAACCTTCCATAAATTAGATAAATTAAAACTTGATATAATCTGCCTACAAGAAGTACGTATTAAAAAGCAATATGAACAATTGTTGATACAGTCAAAACTAGGGAAAATATTTACCTCCCTGACACAATGCAAGAAAAGAGGAGTGGTTTTATATATTAAAGAGACCATCCCAGTGAAATTGATTTATACTGATGATGACGGAAGAATATTAATGGTGGAAATAATGGACAATAATACGAAAACACTCCTGATTGCAATTTATGCCCCGAATGACGATCAAGAAGAATTCTATAAAAAATTACATATGAAAATAATTGAACTGGACTATGATAATATAGTTATGATGGGAGATTTTAATGGAATTGTGGACAACAAACTGGACTATACAGCACAGAAAACAATAAAGCAAAACAGAAAGACTCTCCCTAAATCTTTTTTTAAAATGGTAGATGAAATAAACTTAAAAGATACATGGAGAGAAAGAAATGCTAAAACTAAACAATACACCTTCTACTCAAATAGACACTTATCATGGTCCAGAATAGATATGATATGGATGTCAACAGAATTGTTAACTAATATTCAAGAAATAAATATTGAAACAAGTACTTGGGCAGATCACAATCCAATGACAATTAAATGGAAAGGACAAAGAAGAAGATCTAGATGGACGTTAAATAATACTATTTTAAAGGAAAAAGACTTCACACCGTGGATGGAGAAAGAACTGCCTTTTTTCTTTAGAGAAAACAAAAAAGAAGCTACATCAATCCAGAATGTATGGGATACAATGAAGGCATATGCCAGAGGCTTGATAATGGACTATACAAGGAAAAGAAATACCATGAAAATATTAGCCTCTAAGGCATTAGAGGATGAGTATAAAGGACTTGAAAAAGAGCTACAGAAAATGCCACAGAAAAAGGACATTAAGTTAAAAATGGATATAACCAAACATAAAATGGGTCTAATAGAAAAAGAAGAATTAGCAGAGAAAATTAGAGGTGCTAAACAGAACTACTTTGAAGATGCAAATAAACCAGGTAGATGGTTAGCATATAAATTGAGAAAGGAGAAAGAATCAAGGAAAATATTGCAATTAATAGATGATCAAGGCCAAGTTTGCTATGGTAGTAAAGAAAAGAAGGAAATCATTCGAGACTATTATGGAAAACTATACTCACAAGAGAATATTGATGAGGAAAGAACCAAACAGTACCTACAGAATGCTAAGTTACCCCAGATACCTAAAGAGATTGAAACAATGTTAGAAAGCAATATAACGATGATGGAATTAACTGAAGCACTCAAGAAGCAAAATAATGGAAAAGCACCAGGCCCAGATAGACTTCCGGCAGAATTTTACAAAACATTACAAGAATTGTTGAATCTTCTATTGCTAGAAGTTATGAATGAAGTTATGTTAAAGAAGAGGATACCTAAATCATGGTCAGAAGCTTATATTACACTTGTTCCAAAAGAGGAGGCCAATCCATTACAAATTAAGAACTATAGACCTATTTCCCTACTAAATGCAGATTATAAAATTTTTGCTTCAATATTGGCAGAAAGACTTAAAAAATACTTAAATAATTTTATCCATCCTGAAATGGATTTCTTCCAAAGAGACAAATTAAAGACAGTATGAGAGTAATCTTGGACACTTTGGAATACTACGAGGCACATCCTGAAAAAAAAATGGCTTTGATATTTCTAGATGCACAGAAGGCATTTGATAATGTGACTTGGCGATTCATGTTATTACTGCTGGAACAGATGGGCTTTGCTAGAAAATTTATTCAAGCAATAGAAGCTATATATCGTAAGCAAACGGCAAAGGTAATGATAGAGGGAGAACTGACACTCTATTGATATAAGAAAAGGAACAAGATAAGGGTGCCCACTATCACCTCTGTTGTTTGTGTTAACTTTGGAAGTGCTAAATAGAAATATTAGAGATGAAAAGAATATAAAAGGGATGAACATTAAAAAGGATGAATTTAAGTTGCAAGCATTTGCAGATGATCTGGTTTTTATCTTAGAAGACCTACTAGAAACAGCATCAAAATTGATAGAAGATAGAGACATATGGAAAGGTGGCTGGTTTGAAAATAAATAAAGATAAGACAAAGATCTTGACAAAGAATATGCTATCAAGACAAAAGGAAGAACTGGCAGACCTACTGAAAATTCAGGTCATGAATAAGATCAAGTACTTGGGGATATACTTGACAGCAAGATGCAGTACACTAAAAGAGAATAATTATATTAAACTTAAACAGCAGATAGTGCTAGATTTGGCAAAATGGGAAAATTTACAACTGTCATTAATAGGGAGAATATCAACAATCAAGATAAATATATTACTCAGAATTTTATATTTGTTTCAAACAATTCCAATTAGGCTTGGAAAACACTATTTTGAAGATTTAAATAAAATTGTGTTGAAATATACCGTATTTCCCCATGTATAAGCACCCCCTTTGTATAAGCCACCCCCCCAATTTTTGGACTGTGAAGTTTTGAAAAAAATATTTTATTAGAGAAACAAGTTATGAAGAAAGAAAATTTACAAAGAAACAAAATTCAAGATTCATAATAATCACTCATACACTCATCATCACTATCTGCTCCATCACATTCCACGTCTTCTTCAATATTATTGGCATCTAATTTAGCTAACAGTTCTTCTTCTTCCTCTGTGTCATCTTCATCGTCATCTTCATATATCAAATGATCTTCTGAACCATCAAGAGAATTAGATATTCCACATTTTTTAAAGGCTTTGACAATGATCTCGATCTTCACACTGTCCCAAGCCTTCTTTACCCACTTCGAAACTTCTCCAATTGATGGTTTCTTCAGTCGACCAGTTTTGGTAAGATTGTCTCCTGCTGTCGTCGTCATGTAGTGGTTCCATTCTTCTCGTAGTGCCACCTTAAAAGCTTTATTAATGGAAACATCAAGGGGCTGAAGCTGACAAGTCAGGCCACCTGGAATAACCGCAAGTTGGGTTTTCATAGTCTCGGCAATCTTCTTAACATCCTCAGTCAAGTGTCCCCTGAAGGAATCGAAGACAAGCAAAGCCGGTTTCTTAAGCAGAGCTCCTGGTCGGCATCCAAATATCTTCTTGAACCAAATTTGCATACCATCAGTATCCATCCAGCCTTTCTCATGCATGTGAAGAAGTATTCCGTTGTGAATTTCTTCTTTAGGGAAAGTCTTCCTCTTAAAAATCAACATTGGATTTAGCTTGGTTCCATCAGCAGCACAACCCAAGACGACAGTGTATCTGTTCTTCTCATTTCCAGTTGTCTTTATGGAAACTGTCTTGGCACCTTTCAGATCGACTGTTCTGTTGCTTGGACAGTCAAATGTGACTGGAGTTTCATCCATATTATAAATTTGAGAAACATCGTAATTCCAGTGCTTTCTAAGGTTGATGATGAACTTATGAAACTCCACTATTTTTGCTTCATAATCTTCAGGCATTCTTTGAGCAAGTTTGGTGCGAGTCCTCATTGACAGCTTCTCTCTCTTCATGAAGCGATAACACCAATTTGCTGAACCAGTAAAGTTTTCAACTTCTTTTTCTCTTGCTATTCTTTTGGCTTCTTGCAAAATCATCTTGGTTGTAATAACTACACCATGTTGACGTTGCTCAACTATCCATGTCTTCAATTCCTTCTCCAAATGTGGCCACTTGGCAGACTTTCCACGACATGCCTTTTTCATCCTTGGCATTTTTCGAAGTTTCTCTTCCTGCTTTCTCCATCTGATGATTGCCCTCCGATCTGGTGGAGGTCCAAATTCCCGCTCAGCTGCATGATTACCAAATTCTTTGGCAAACTTAATGACTTTTAACTTAAAGCTTGCAGTGTAGGCTTGTCTCTTCATTTTTCAGCCATTTTAGAATTTCAAAATAACACAGCAACGAATACTGTGTACAATCTTGCAAGTCGCACAAAAAAAAACGACGGTGCTGCAACACCGTCTGCCCCGCGATCGCCGGCAGGTCGACTGGACGGTCGCCGCCAAGCCCGGGCGGCGTCCGTACGGGCGGCGACAGACGAAAAAGCTTCAGACGAAAGTCGTCCGTGACGTCTAGATCTACAACTTCGGTCATGACGTCGAAAGCGGTGCGGGCGAAGCTAGCAATCTACGCATCGGAACGAGAGTAGGAACGAAGCATTCAGGCCGATGCCTAGCGTATGCATTTCTATCGCGTACTCGCACTCGTAATCGTATCATCACTTACAATTTTTACAAAAAAGTATAGCATACTGCTGGAAAACCAGTTTATTCCTACTTTATTACTTTATGCATTTTTCACGTATAAAAAGTGTACCTGCTTTGTATATGCCACCCCCCTACTTTTTGGGCTTGAAAATTTTGGAAAAAAGGGGTGGCTTATACATGGGGAAATACAGTATATGGCAAGGTAAGAAAGCAAGAATAAACTTAAAACTTTTGCAAGATGCTAGAATAAGAGGAGGATTTGGTCTGCCTAATTGGGAGTTTATTACCAAGCTACAAATTTGATGTGGGTTAAGGAATGGATAATATTAAGAAATGCTAGATTGTTGAAATTAAAAGGACATGATCTGTTGTTGGGGTGGCATGCTTTTTTATGGTATAAAGGAACTAAAACACAGGGGTATTTTAGAAGACATTATATACGGGAGTCTCTGAGGTTAAACTGGGAGAAGATTAAAAGACAATGTTATTTGAAAATTCCAGTCTGGCTATCGACTATTGAAGCATTTTCTTATCCTATAATATACAAAAAGGAACAAAGTTAGATATGGTGAAATATTGAATGAAAAGGGTGAACTTAAATCTATGCAAAAAACTAGAGGAACAAGGTATAAAGATGAATTGGTTTTCATATGCGCAAATACATTCAAGGTATGATAAAGATTCTAAAACAGAAGGTTTCTATGATAAACTGACTGATTTAGATAAGATTTTGACAGGTACTGATGAAAAGGTGATTAAAAAATTGTATGGATGTTTATTAGAAATTAAACTAGAAGAAGAACAAGTTAAAGAAACTGATTGGGGGAAGAATTTTGGATATGGGATCGATTTAGAGAAATGGCAAAAATTGTGGTCTCAAAATTATAAAATGACAATGTCAACAGCATATAAAGAAAATTTGTATAAGATGTTTTACAGGTGGCATTTTCCCCCCCGACAAG
The DNA here is from genome assembly GCF_900518735.1 of Pseudonaja textilis. The sequence goes on along the minus strand of NW_020769389.1, from coordinate 2,012,534 downwards.
AATAGCAAGAATGTTCAAGAATAAATCCAAAAAATGTTGGAAATGTCATCAGACACCTGGTTCATATTACCATATGTGGTGGACTTATGTGGATGCTAAAAAATACTGGACTAAAATCCATACGTGGTTGGAAAAAATGACAAAAAAACATATAGATTTAAAACCAGAGATATTCTTATTGGGAATTTTACCTGAAATATATAGCAAAGACTTGACATACCTGATTGTAAATGTATTAACAGCGGCTAGGATTGTATTTGCTAAAAACTGGATAAATGAGAAAACACCATCACACGAGGAAATTATTAAGAAAATATTGGAATGTGCTGAAATGAGCAGATTGACATTTGAAAATAGAGAACAGGATGATAAACAATTTTATAAAGTTTGGGATCTATTATATCAATGGTTAGACAATAAAGTCTAGTAACGAAATATGTAGACTTTAGAAAATACTAAATATATAAAGATGTATTTTTTTCCTTATTATATCTACAAAATGATTTTAGGATAGTTTTGGGATGATAATATGAATTGTCATAAAACAAATTAAGTAAAATATGATTATTTCCTAAAGCATGAATGAATAAAAGTATAGTCAAATGATTGATTAATAATGATACCAATGTATTTAATATTGGATTGAAAATACGAGATCATATACAGTGTAATTGTAATTGAAGACTACGAAATGGAAGCACAAAACAATTTGTAAACCAACCGGCACACTGGATGTATATATATGGAAGATGGCCTGATGTTTTTATGTTTTGTTTGTTTATGTTTGTTTTAAAAACAAATAAAAAATTTTAAAAAATAAAATTTAAAAAAACAGTCCTTTCAACGGTTTTAAAAAGGCATCATACCAATATGCACCACTCAGATGACCCTGATGACACAGATCAACCTCCAGGTGGCCTTAACATCTCTCTAAAAGGATGCAAATGACCAGCTGCCTGCAAGGAGTATCAATCCTTTCATTCTCCACCATCCAATCAGAGCTGAAGAAGCTGCTTGGATGAGAAGCAAAACATCTTCAAAGAAAAACCAAAGAGTCCAGTTGCCTCTTGAAAAAGCACTTTGGGGACAATCCTGACCTGGATGACTGAGAATATCCATAGACACTCTACTTCCTTTGAAAGTGCATAAGGCATTGCATTACACTAGGAATGGGATTCGCATCACAACAACACAATGTTGTTTTGCTCTTTTGCCCCCTATTGACAGAATACAGAATAGGGAAGGGACCTTGGAGGTCATCTAGTCCAACCCACTGCTCAAGCAGGAGACCCTATACCATTCCAGACAAATGGTTGTCCAATCTCTTCTTAAAAGCCTCCAGTGGTGGAACACCTACAACTTCTGAAGGCAAGTTGTTCCACTACTTAATTGTTCTCACTGTCAGGAATTTTTTTCTGTAATTTCCAGATTCTCGGTTCCTCCTTGAGTCGTATGGTCAGCACTCCAGTGAAACTCCCCATCTCATTCAGCACTCAGAAACAAAATTCATCCAAGTGAGAATTTATTTGAGAAGTCATACTGGCACACCTGAGAAAACCCGACTGAGAGTTCCAGGTTTTCTCTTCCCAATTGAAAATCAAAAGCCCATCCCTTGCACCCACCAGTCCATCACATGGTCCAATCAACCATCATCCCAACCAAGACCCCCCCCTCTCCAGGTGCAGGGTGACTTGTCCTTGACTCTATGAAAATAATGTTGCTGAGTCTAATCTTCCACCTCTCTATGAAACCCCGCCTTCCCAAATTCCCAGGCATTAAATGTGGCAGCCTCGAAGCTTCTAAATAAAATATGCCTTCCAAAACCGACACGTATACCTATTGAACCTACATGTCTTGCACACACACTCAAAAAGGGAGAATTTCTTTACCTTTCAATATTATTCCTCTAGAACCTGTACGAGCCACTGGTCTGATTTTCATGAGAACTTCAGCCTGTTTTCTCCTCCTTCTGGCACAGAGACCCAGTTCAAATTCTTCTTGCTTTGCCCTAGAAATCAATCCATCATGCCACTGTCAAATTAGAAAAAAACTCTCGACTTCATTAGAAATTAGAAATGCTTGATGAGGCTTTCGCTAATTGCTCAGTGGACCTATTTGGGTTGGAGAAAGTCCTCGGCTGGTTTGTGAAATCCGTCCCTCGGCAGTCGTAAAAGCAACCATTCGGCAAAAGGAAGATGCACATCATTTGCAATGACTCCACTGGTAGCTGTTTTCATAGCTCCTCCTAGTTCTGAGCAATCAGTTTTAATTGTCATCCCCACCTAACAAAGATCTTATTATTAACTCTTGAAGTTAGAGAGGACTAGTTTATTTATTAAATTTTTACAGCAACAGCACTTAGATTTATATACCGCTTCGTAGTGCTTTAAAACCCTCTTTAATTGATCTACAGCAGGGGTGGCAAACTCGACATTGGGGTTGCATTTGATCTCGAGGGTGGGGCCATGGCTTGACATCATTTGTGTCAAGGGCAGGACTTCCCTGAGACCAGAGGTGGTATTCAGCAGGTTCTGACCAGTTCTGGAGAACCGGTAGCAGAAATTTTGAGTAGTTCGGAGAACCAGCGAATCCCACTTCTGACTGGGCCCACCCCCATCTATTCTCTCCCTCAGGAGTCTCAGCTGATTGGCTGGATCTTCTTTTGCTGCCCTGCACAGGAGAAGGGAGCTGGAAAGCAGGTCAGTGGGGTGGGGAGGGAGTGGGATTTTGCAGTATCCTTCCCCTACTATGCCCACCAAACCATGCCCACAGAACCAGTAGTAAAAAAATTTGAATACCACCACTGCATGAGACACTCCCTCACTCTCACTATAATCTCCTTCCTTCCTTCCTTCCTTCCTTCCTTCCTTCCTTCCTTCCTTCCTTCCTTCCTTCTTCCTTCTCATTTCTTTTTCCTTCCCCTCTTTCCTTCTTTTTCTTTCCCTTTCCTTTTCTCCTTTCCTGTCCCTTCTTGCATGCTCAACTGCAAAAGGGGAAAGATTTCTCCTTTTGTTTTGTTTTTAGTTTGTTTTGCTAGGCCCCATGAACTCCCTTTTTACTGGCAGAGGGCTGCAGGAGGCCAACACAGCCAAAACAGAGTCCTGGAGCACCTCGCTGGCAGAGGCACCATGGACAGGTCCTTTGCGGTTTCCAAGGCAGACTCGTGGGCCACATGGACCAGATCTGGCTCACGGGCCTTGAGTTTGACACCTCTGGTCTACAGAGTCAGCATATTGCTCCCAATAATCTGGGTTCTCATTTTTTCAACCTCGGAAGGAAAGAAGGATGAGTCAACCTTGAGCCAGTCAGGTTCGAACTCCTGGCAGTGGGCAGAACTAGTGCCACCAAAGTTCTTATGTGCTATCCATCTAGCCTGATAAGGCAACTCTGGGTGGCTTACAAAGAGTAAAAAATATAAAAGTGAAAGTAAAGTTTTCCCCTTTCCAGTCATGTCTGATTCTATAGGATGGTGTTCATCTCCGTTTCTTAGCTGACGGATCCAGCATTGTCCAAAGACATTTCCTGTGGTCATGTGGCTCACATGATTGTACACCAAGGTCCATGGAATGCTGTTACTTTCCCACTGAAGTGGTACCTATTTGTCTACTCGCATTTACATGCTTTCAAACTGCTAGGTGGGCAGGAGCTGGAACAAGGAACGGGAGACTCGCCCTGTCCTATGGTGCTCGGGTCTCAAACCTGGACTGTTAGCTCTCCAGCTGACAAGCTCACCATCTTTCACTGCTGAGCCATCTTGCCCTCAACAGAAAAGATAAATATTAAAATAAATTCAAATTTTGAAAGCTATGTGAAAATTAGAATCAAGGAGATGGATGGTACAGGGATGAGATCTTATCCCATCAAACATCATCAAGAAAGAGGCAACCCTTTCCCCTCAGGGTCCCAGGCCAACCATCGGTAACCAAATTTTAGTATCCTTCCAGAAGACCAAAAGGATGAGATTAGTTCTCATCTCTGCTGGTTGGAGTGTTCTTTCTAGAATTGGTGGAATTAATTTTTTTTACTACCGGTTCTGTAGGCATGGCTTGGTGGGCATGGCAGGGGAAGGATACTGTAAAATCTCCATTCCCTCCCCACTCCTGGGGGAAGGTTACTCATTCCCTCCCCATTCCCTCCCCACCCCACTAACCTGCTTTCCAGCTCCGTTCTCCTGGGCAGGGCAACAAAAGAAGACCCAGCCAATCAGCTGGGACTCAGGAGGCAGAGAAGAGATGGGGGTGGGGCCAGTCAGAGGTGGTACATATTGGTTTGTCCAGAACTGATCAGAACCTGCTGAACACCCCCTCTGTTCTAGACTCATTCACTCTTATTTTGTACATTAGTTTTGCAATCCAATCTTCAATCTTCTCTCTAAGTGGCCGACCAATCTCATTACAAGCCTTCTAGTCCTTCATTTTGGTATCTCATCCCATCTGTTCAGCGCCCACTCTTTTTAATTTTTATTTTTCCATCTTACCACCTACATTTCTTTTTAAAAAATATTTATTTATTCAAAATTTCCAAAAATTTAAAAAAGAGAAACAAGTCCTCACATTTTACAGCGATATCCTAGCAGTGGACATGTCCTTTAATAACAGTTAAGCTCATTGACCATAGGTATATCTGTAACTAATTTACTAATTCCTTACTTGTTATACTACTATTAAAGTACAATACTTATTTATCTACATTGCTTTACATATATACACACAAGTCATATAACATATTCTTCTTTGAAATTTCTTTAGTCATTTTCACAAAACATTTTACTCCCTTTTTAAAACCATTTATACCATATATTCCATATCGTAAAATACTCTTCTTCTTCCCTGTTTTTAATAACATAGTTAATCTAATCATTTCTGTGCACTGATGTAACTTATTAATTAGTGCTAGATCTGTGGGTGTTGTGGTCCGTGTTGTGTGCGCAAGAGAAATTCTTGCAGCTGTTATAATATATAACCGCTGGTGTTTCTTAACCCATGTCGGTTCTAACATACCTAGCAGGAAGAGCTCTGATTTAAACTTAATCTTCTGTTTTGTTAACTCCTCTAACCATACTTGAATTTTGAGCCAGTACTTTCGTACTTGGGGACACATCCACTACATGTGAAAATATGTTCCCTGGCATTTGGGTGACAAATTGGGGAACATTCTAGCTAGTCTTGCTGGTGGGAGGTGCCACCGATAGAACACCTACATTTCCTAGTACATTCCACATATTTTTATGTTTCTCTTGGCATAACCAGTTTTCACTTCTGTATAATATAGAGAGGTTAAGGAGCATGCTTTCATACACAGCCATTCCTTTCAGAGACATCAATTTCTCACCGGCGACTGTATTCCACCTACTTCTTCGTTATTACCAATGGCAGATTTTAAGCTACCTCCATCCATTCTCCCTAGCTTTACTAAACACTGTACTAAAGCAGGCAAACACATTTACTTGCTGTTTTTTCCTCCTTGCAATTTATGTATAACTTAAAATTGTTCAGACCATTTTTATGTTCCCAGTTAAATGCAAATACCTTGGTCGCATATATTTATTCATTACGCACGGTTGTATCGTACATTTTATTTTAAAATTCACGGCAAATTATTCTGTTTCCTAGCCAACAACATGGGATCTTCTGCATACAAAATTACACACACAAAAAAACAACCCATTTGCTTTCCAAACCAGCATGTCTTTAATGTCATCATAAGCATTCGGTATATATTTATTTATAAATACATTAAACAATCAAGAGATAACTACTCACCCTTCTTATCTCCCGGAATAATGTCAAACCCTTCAATAAGCATCCCATTTATTTCATGTATGTTTTACTTTCATCATATACCACCTTTATAATATTTGATAAACTGTCCTTAGCTGCATTTCTCTCTGCAAGTTTAATCTTAATAGTTCCTCTCTGTCTTGTATTACTTCTTTGCTACAAACATTACTCTCACTATACATGGTACAGAATAATTGTCTCTAGGACATCCCCGGAAAAGCTATTCCATGAATCTCAGCCCTTCACAATAATAAGGAAGTACAAGAAGTTTCCTCCAGGATGAATGGGTCATTTCTGGTTGGAGGTAATGATCCAGAAGTCCCTTGTGATCAGGGCATATAGGACTTTATAAATTGAAAGTGCTTTAGATTGCACCCAGAATAACAGAATTGGAAAGGACCTTGGAGTTCTTCTAGACCAACCCGCTTGCTCAAGCAGGAAACCCTGTAACATTTCAGATAAATGGTTGTCCATTTTTTTCTTAAAAACCTCCAGTGATGGAGCACCCACAAGGTCCTGGAGGCAAATTGTTGCACTGGTTCATTGTTCCTACTGTCAAGAAATTTCTCTTTATTTGTAGGTTGGAACTTTCCTTGATTAGTTTCCATTCACTGTTTCTTGTTCATCCTTCACATGCTTTGGAGAATACGTTGGCCCCCTCTTCTTTGTGTCATCCCCTTAGATATTGGAAGACTGCTATCATGTCACCACCTAGTTCTTCTTTTCATTAAACCAGACAAACCAATTCTTCATATATATATTTTTCACTCCCAAGTCCCCTAATCATCTTGGTTGTTCTCTGTACTCTTTCCAAAGTCTCGACGTCTATCAAAAGATAGAAAACAATAACGTTGCTAGTGCTTCTGGATAGTATAAATAGATGATAGATAGATTAATAGATTTAACAGAGTTGGAAGGGACCTTGTAGGTCATTTAGTCCAACCCCCCCACCCAAGCAGGAGACCCTACACCATTTCTGACTGAGGGCAGTCCAGTCTCTTCTTGGAAGCTTCCATGGATGAAGCTTCCACAACTTCCAAAGGCAACCTCTGTTCTGCTGGTTGATTGTTCTCATGGTCAGGAAATTTCTCCTTATTTCTAGGTTGAATCCCTCAGTTTCCATCCATTATTCTTTGTCTGGCCTTCAGATCAGTGGTGGGATTCAAATTTCTTTACTACCGGTTCTGTGGGTGTGGCTTGGTGGGCGGTGGCAGGGAAGGATACTGTAAAATCTCCAGTCAGAGGTGGTATTTGCCAGTTCTCTGAACTACTCAAAATTTCTGCTACCGGTTCTCCAGAACTGGTCAGAACCTGCTGAATATCACCTCTGCCTCAGATGCTTTGGAAAATAGCTTGACCCCTTCCTCTCTGTGGCAGCCCCTCAACTATTGGAAGACTGCTATCATGTCTCCTCTGGTCCTTCTCTTCACTAGACTAGCCATGCTCAGTTCCTGCAGCCGTTCATCGTATGTTTTAGCCTCTCTTAAACATATTGCCCAGAAAATCACAGGATCTTGTTCCAATAGTCACTCAGTGCCAGAATTCACCCCCAGAATTCAAAACCCTTTCACACAAAAGAGAAAGCTGGAAAAATAAAGTTTCCAAAGAAATACAAATCATTATATGTATGGAAGAAAAAAAATGAGTTGCTTTCCCCCTCTATTTTTTTATTCAAGCCAACTCTTCTTCTTGTGTCATTGTTCAATAATGCCCCGGTCAGTCACAAGAAATAGACAAGGGAAGAAGTGTTGGAGAATTGAACTCTCTGTTTAGATGCCTGTCTCTCAGATATTTTCAGAAGCTCTTGATATGCGTGGATCAAAGTGAACATGCCCAGGCAGCACTTAATGGAGTCAGAGAAAGCTCCCCCTCCCTTTTCATTTCACAAAGAGATGTTTGAAGAAAAATAAAGTCAAGAAAGAAAAACAACAAAGTCCAGCTTCTGCTCTTTGGAATGGCAAATGCTTGAGGTCTGAGGGTTTCTGTTTTTTTTTCCCCTTTAAAAATGTAATTAATCTATTTATCCAGATTTAAATGTTTGCTAGAAGGTTGTAAATAAAACTGAAGGTTTTGGCGTGGCCAAGAATCATAGCTGAGATAGTGCTAACAGTTGCTTGTGGAGACAAAAGATGGATGGGGAAATGGACTCTCAACTGAAAATGCTTAAATCCACCTAAAAGAGAATGTTTGTACCTGGCCCTGCTAAGTTACATAATCAGTGCTAGAAAGTAGTGGGATTTATAGGAGGGAGGAGGAGGAGGAGGAGGAGGAGGAGGAGAAAAAGAATGAAAAAAGAAGAAGGAAGAAGGAGGAGGAGGCGTAGGAGGAGGAGGAGGCTGTGGGGTCCTTGGTAGTTTTCTTGCAGATGTTTCATTACCCAACTATGTAATGTCATCAGTGCTGGAAGGGAGTGAGGTTGGCAGTATGGAGGAAGGAGAAGAGGAGGAGGAGGAGGAGGAGGAGGAGGAGGAGGAGGAGGAGGAGGA
>NW_020769389.1:1976895-1999797 GCF_900518735.1 Pseudonaja textilis | reverse complement strand
TCTCTCTCTCTCTCTCTCTCTCTCTCTCTCTCTCTCTCTCTCTCTCTCTCTCTCTCTATCTATCTATCTATCTATCTATCTATCTATCTATATTTGATTTAATAATATATATAATTGATTTCTTTGGATTCCACCTAGCTCTCTCTCAATTTTGCTTCCAAGCTTGATGCTGAGATGCGGTTCATAACTCCGAGTGGCAAGTGCAATATTGATAGCCACTAAAGGGCCCGGGGGGAGGGTGGGGAAGGAAAAACCAGGAATGGAGCGAAAATAAAGGCTTTATGAATGTATGATTTAAGATTAATAGTTGTCTTGCGAAGATCCATGATAAAACATTGCATAAAGGGGTTACTTGCCTCCAGTAGCAAAAGCCATTTTTTTGCAGTCATGGCTGAACGAGGGTGGATAGAGAGAAGAAGTTTAATTTCAGAACAAAGTTATCATTCAGTGCATCAGCGCTGCACCAAAAAAAAAAAAAAAACAGAAAAATGGGGCATAGCGCCATGAAAAAAAAAATCTGTGACCTAGAAAAAGTTAAGCAGCGAATTGAAGAGAATAGGGCTTTGTATTCTATCAATCAGAATAGAGCAGGAAGGGACCCTGGTGGTGGTCTAGTCCAACCCCCTGCTCAAGCAGGTGATCCCATATCATTTCAGACACGTGACTGTCTAGTCTCCTCTTAAAAACCGCCAGAGATGAAGCACCCACAGCTTCTGCAGGCAAGCTGTTCTACTGGTTAATTGTCCCCACTGTTCAGAAATTTCTTCTCAATTCCAGGTTGCTTCTCTCCTTGATTAATTTCCATCCATTGTCCTGCCCTCTAGTGCTTTGGAAAATCTCTGTGTTGAATTGTTCAAGGATCCATTGATTTTCTTTCTTGGATGTCTACTGTATTCTCAATTGTCTTCTTCAAACATCAAAGCTCAAAGGAGTCATCCATACTTTCCCTAGCTTGCTTCTTCAAAGTCCACTGAGGGGTCATACAAACCATATATTTCATATTTCCTGGCTATATATTTGTCATCAACAGTCTTCATAAACCCTGTGTGTTTCACGAGATAAACCAGATCTTCTTGGTGTATTTATAGTATCTGCTATAAATATCATAAGAGGCCTCCATTTCTCAAAAGGGCATTTTAGTTATATATGTCTCTGGGCATATTTTTATGACCTCTTACTCTACTCTCTTTTGGTCCAACGTAATAGATAGAGCTGTTTTCCTCCCAAATGTTTATATGAGCCTCATAAAAAGAGAAGTATATGAAAGAAAAGGAGATGAATTGAGGCAAGGGGAAAGATCGAGGAAGCTATGATGGATAAAGTTGATAAGACCCTGAAAAATAAAAGAAAGAAAGAATATTTTTTTAAAAGAATAAAAGGAAAAGATAGATTTGGTTGAAGGAAGCTTTGTTTCCAAGGGTAGAAAATATGGGGTGATATAACACCCCAGGTTGGTGCAAACCAGATTAAATATGATTTCGGGTTTTTTTCATTTTTTCAGTTCTCCAATTCCTTTTGTCTTCATTACTTTCTCCTCTATTTTCTGACCTTTGTTTAATTCTGCTTATCTTGAAAAAGGTTGATGGCTGTATATTTATGACATGCTTGTTTAAGAGTCAGCGAAAGACTAGATGGAACAAGGTATATGAGCAATGAAATCCTGCACTTCAGCGTCTCAAATGGCATCTGGTTGGGAAATCTTCTCCAAGATCTTTTTTTTTCAAATGGCAGGAAAGATTGACAGAGTAGGTTTGATTAATACTTTTTTTTTATTTACAAAGGTTCCCTTTTTATCAAGCTGCAGCAGGAATTTATATAAGATGCTTCAGCTGTCATTCAACAAGCAAAAACTCAAGAAACCAAGAAACACAACTGGGTATTTGCCTTGACTTGAATTTTCCATGTGCTTGTTCTGACCCAAGTCAAACTGGCAAGGCACATATTTAGAAGAAAATTATTCTTCTTTTGCCCATGAAAAAGGGGATTTATAAACCTGATCCAAATTTCCGATAGGCAGGTAGAAGTCTGGCCAATGGTGGGATTCAAATAATTTAACAACTGGTTCTCTGCCCTCATGATTTCTTCTAACAACCAGTTCACCAAAATGCTCAGAAACTTAACAACTGGTTGTCCCAAACTGGTGCGAACTGGCTGAATTCCACCACTGGGTCCATTGAATGAGACACTTGGCAACATGACCACTGGACATGACCACGTTTTACAACAGATTTGCAAAAAATGACACTTCTGCGTTTGTTCGTTTTTTGCAAAATTGCACCATAGCAAACAACGGGTTCACTGAACAACTGTAGCATTCGCTTAACAACTGCTATGCTCGCTTAACAACTGGCACAAAACCATAACATTTGGTCATGTGACCAATCCTTGTCACCATCATTACAGGCTCCATTATGATTGTAATTCAAGGAGTACACATATACCAAAAAACCAAAAGTACACATGTAGACTGGGTGAAACCAAGCTTAATAGCAGTAACTGGGAGAGGGATCTTGGAGTCTTTATGGACAACCAGCTAAACATGAGCCAGCAGTGTGCAGTGATAACCAAAAAAGCCAATGCAATCCTAAATTGCATTAACAGAGGGATACAATTGAGATGAAGTGAGGTACTAATACCACTCTATAAAGTCTTAGTAAGACCATACCTAAAATACTGCATCCAGTTTTGTTTACCACAGTATAAAAAAGATGTTGAGACTCTAGGCAACTAGGATGATTAGGGGATTGGAGACTAAAACATACAATTAACAGTTGCAAGAACCAGATATGGCTACTCTAGTAAAGAGAAGGACCAGGGGAGACATGATAGCAGTCTTCCAATATTTGAGGGGCTACCACAGAGAGGAGTGGGTCAAAGTATTCTCCAAAGCATCCGAAGGCCAGACAAGGAACAATGGATGGAAACTGATCAAGGAGAGATTCAACCTAGAAATAAGGAGACACTTTCTGACAGTGAGAACAATCACCCAATGGAACAGCTTTGCCTTTGGAAGTTGTGGGAGCTTCATCACTGGAGGCTTTCAAGAAGAGACTGGACTGCCGTTTGTCAGAAATGATGTAGGGTCTCCTGCTTACGTAGGTGAGGCTGGACTAGGTGACCTATAAAGTCCCTTCCAACTCTGTTAATCTGTATCCGAATGCCTGTAGTATTTGCTTAACAACCGCTGTGGTCTCTTAACATCTGGCACACAAACCATAACCTTTGGTCGTGTGACCGATCCTTTTAACCACCATTCCAGGCTTCTTTATGCTTGTAATTCGAGGAGTTTCTGTGTCTTTTTAGGAACAATTCAAGCTAATCCAAGCTAACAATCCAAGCTTGATACTAAAGGCTTCCAGGAAAATCGAAATCAAGGGTTTTTTTTCCCCACACCCACCCACCCAACAGAAAGCAGCATTTTGTTTGTCTTTCCGGATTAAATTATCATATTAATTATTCAGATTACTTAATGCTGATCGAGTGGAATGATTTTAACCAGATGCAATCAAGGAGGAGAGAACGAGAATCAATGGGGTCCAAGTGGGGAGGAGCTGAGTGAATAATTAACTTCCAGAGTTCACAGAATTTGTATGCAAGAGAATATAAAATTTATCCCAGATACTCAAAAAGGCTGAAGAAACGTCATGGGCAGTGGTGGGATTGGAATAATTTAATAACCAGATCTCTGGCTGGGTAGGCATGGCCGGTTGGTCATGTGATAGGGTGGGTGATGTCACTCATCACACCCAGCCTCGCCTCCCAACCACTTGCCTCAAAGGAAGAGGAAGGATTTAGCTGGTTAGGGCTAATCCCACCACCGGCAGGCCCTGCCCCTGCCCGTTTTTCGGCCAATTTTTGGGCCTGATTTCAGGCGATTTTCAGGCCATTTTTTAGGGCTTTTTCAGGCCATTTTTCAGGTCATTTTCAAACCATTTTCAGACTGTTTTCAGGCCATTTTTCAGGTCATTTTCAAACCATTTTCAGGTCATTTTCAAACCATTTTCAGGCCATTTTCCAGGCTGTTTCCAGGCTGTTTTCGGACCATTTTCCAGGCTGTTTTTTCAGCCATCTTTGAGGCCATTTTCCAGGCCATTTTAAGGCTGTTTTTCAGGCCATTTTCAGGATGTTTTTTGGATCATTTTTTGCCTGCACTGCAGTTATTAAGTGAATCATGCAGTTGCTAAACAAATCTGGCTTTGCCCGTGGCTTATTGGAATTCAGCTGCGAATGTTGCAAATGGTGATCATGTGACCAAGGAAATTACTAGCACTGTACATGTAGTCCTCGACTTACAATGGTTCATTTAGTGACCGTTCAAAATTACAATGGTACTGAAAAAAGGGACATTTTTCACACTTAATGACTGTTGTAGCATTCCCATGATCACGTGATTGAAATTCAGATGTCTGGAAACTGACTCATACTTATTGAGGGTTGCAGCGTCCCAAGATGATATCATCTCCCTTTGCGACCTTCTGACAAACGAGGTCCAGGGAGAAACAGGATTCATGTAACAACTGGGATACTAGCTTATCAACTGCAGTGATTTACTTTACAACGGGTGGCAAGGAAGGTCATAAAAATGGGGAAAAACTCACTTAACAAATGTCTCACCAAACAACAGAAAGTCTGGTCTCACAATTGCAGGGACATGAGATGTTGAAATGGTACATCTTCCATGATTAGTGAAAGAGCAGAAATGTAGATTACGAAGCTTTATGCAGATGGATGAATTATAATAATTGCAATCAAGGCAAAAAAAAGATGTAAGCTAAATTACTTTCTCCTCTAATGTATTTGGCTGAGGGGTCCCCAAATGTTGCTATTTTTAGTAAGTTTGAAACAGGGTTTCTTAAGGCTACAATTCTGGCCACAGTCACCTACCGGAAGTAGTGCGAGTCAACCGGTGTAACAACAGGTTCGGTGAGCACGCACTTCGCATGCATGCCCAGCATTTAGAAAAGACCTGTCAGGGTTCTGTCAATTGCCCTAATTAAATCATGAGCCTTGAGCCAAGCTTCAAAATAATCCAAAAGATTTATTAGGTGCCTTGTAGGTCATCTAGTCCAACCTCCTGCCCAAGCAGGAGACCCTACACCATTTCTGACCTGGTGGCAGTCTGGTCTCTTCTTGAAAGAGTTCAGTGATGAAGCTCCCACAACTTCCGAAGGCAACTTCTGTTCCACTGGTTGATTGCTCTCACAATATAATAATACAACACAATTGGTTGATTGTTCTCACAAATAATATAATACGATAAGCGTAATAAAATCATAGGACAAGTTGAAGAAAAAGTGAAGCTTGCACAATTAGAATAAGAGTGCTGGAAGGGATTTTGGGGATCTTCTAGTTCAACCCCCTATTCTAGCACGAAACTCTATGCTATAACTTCTAAGGCAAGCTAATTGATTGTTCTCACTGTCAGGGAATTTCTCCTTATATCTAGGTTGCTTCTTTCCTTGATTAATCTCCATCCATTGCTTCTTGTCCTGCCTTCTGGGTCCTTTGGATAATAGGTTGTCCCTCTCTTCTTTGTGGCAGCCCCTTAGATATTGGAGCATTGCTATCATGTCACCCCTAGTCCTTCTTTTCATTAAACCTACCTAATTCCTGCAACCATCATCATCATCTACTTTTAACGACCCCATAATCTCTTGCAATGTTGGGTCTGGGCAACTGAATGGAGCTAGCAGAGTTTTTTTTTAATGGCCGAATGCCCTTCCTGTTGCCAATGAGGAGTTTTGTTCAGCAGATATATTCTCATTGTGCTCAGAGAGAGAAATATTTGCCTCTACCTAGGATCAAACTCACAGCCTTCTGATTGTGAGGCGAGCGCTCCACCTCCAGGCCACTGCACCACTCCATTCCTGCAACCATTTGTCATATATTTTATCCACCAGTTCCCAAATATCTTTGTTGCTCTTCTTCCTATTCTTTCTAGAATCTCAACGTCCTCTTTTATATCATGGCGACCAAAACTGGATCCAGTCATTACATTCATTGTATGTTGTAGATTGCTACTGTTTGTTTTCCCCCTTCTGGGGCATCTTTTTTTACATCATGGCCACCAAAACTGGATGCAGCATTTCGAGTGTGGTCTTATCAAGACATTATAAAGTGGGATTAAGACTTCATGTGATCTTGATTCTATCCCTCTGTTGATAAAGCCTAGAATTGCATTGGCTTTTTTTGGCAGCTGCAGTACATGGCTGGCTCATATTTAAATGATTGTCTATAAAGATTCCTAGGTCCCTCTCATGGTTACTACTGGTTGAGCCAGGTACCACCTATTGCACCTACCACTGGAGGCTTTCAAGAAGAGACTGGACTGCCATCTGTCAGATATGGTACAGGGTCCCCTGCTTGGGCAGGGGGTTGGACTAGATGACTTACAAGATCCCTTCCAACTCTGTTAATCTGTTCATTCTATATCTGTGCATTTGGTTTTTCTAAATGTAGAATTTTACTTTTCTCTCCACTATCAGCAAAATGGGAGGTCCCTTTCTACCTGGTCATGCTATGATGGATACCTGAAACCTTCTAACCAATTTAACCTTGCCCAAAATGAGATGACTATCCACAAAGGCTTTGTAGATGTCAAGCTCCCTTCGGCGTGGCCTTTGAATAGTTCTCCAGGCTGCCCTAATGGTTTGTGTCAGCTTTCTTACTGACCTCTCTTTGGCTGTAACCTGAGTCATTTTATTTATTTTTTGACTCTTTGTGTCATTCTGAACCTCCATAGCTCAGAGCAAAAGGGTTTTGTTCGGCTGCAATAGAAAACACTTAAAGGAGGCCACCAGGGATGAGACCGGGAGAAAAAGTAAACAGTGAAAAAGGATCTTGCAGCAAGTTAAAATGGTGGCGGTGTCATTAAAAGGAGTTCCTTTCAATCCTCCGATGAATGCAAGAAAGGAGAGCTACCCAATGTCACCTGATGCATGCGTGGCTCAAGGTCAAGTCAAAAATTGGTTCATTCTTATTCAGTCTCTCCATTTCTCAGGTTCTGACCACCATCATTTTGAAATGGTACGGAGACTAACTTGCCTCCCTAGGAATATTTTGATCATCCCATTGTAGTGTTGTAAAGCGACAAGCATACGATTCCAGCTATTCAAACCAGGCTAGAAAGAGTGACTTTGATAGCAGGTCTTTTGTTTTTTCAAACCTGACAGCTACAGTTCATAGACAGTATCGCTGCTTTTCGGGAGGTTTTCATTCAGGAGTTTGAAGTTATTGTTCCTGTCTTTTCTCTTTCTGGATGTTCATTCGTCTATTTATGTTTTCTCTTCCATGGTAGAGTTCTCAAAGCATGTCAGGTTGACACCTCTTTTCTTCTGGCAGTGCCTCAGAACAAATTCACGTAAGTTGCTGAAGTTAAAACTAGGTGTTGGGTGCGAACAAGCAGACCCAGCTGTTGTGGTTCGCTGGCAGCCTGTGCAAATGGCAGTGGTATTGGACAGTAGGGAACAAAAGGGGACCTGTCCAGGAATCTGGGGAGAGATGGGGCCAGGACCATCTGGGAGTTATGTGCTGAGTCCGGAGCCTCCAGAATCTGGCATCAGCAAGGCAGAGGAACAAGGGGAGCCTGTTCCCAGTGTGTGTATGCACAGAGTTGCCAGAAGGCAAGAACAGTTAAGACAAAATGGATGACTCAGGAGTTAGGCTTGGAGGTGATTGCCCCTCCCATTAGGTATAAAGGAAGTGCAAAGTTAGAGAAACCTTTGCAGGAAGCAAAGTCTTTTGCCCTGTTCAGAATAAACCTTGAAACTGTGTGGACTTTGTACCTCGGTTGGTTTTTACAGTTAATTTGGCACTTTAGTGGTTGACAGCAATTCAAAGGAGATAAAGGTGGGTGCTTATCTCGAGGGACTGTTTGGGATTCATTACGGGCTGGGAATGAACATAATTCTAAGCGTTGAAATAAAAAGAGTGTTTGGACTAAGTGTGTACTTAATTATGGTCTCAGGAAGCCTTGGTCAGAACAGCCATGCAAAGTTTGAGCTGACTACTTTATTGTGTTCTGCCTGTCATACAGGAATCTCCCAACACTGGCAGCTACTCCTGGGAACAATTCAATAAGGTTCACCCATTTTTTGTGAGGTCCTTGATGCTCTCAGAGCTGGGTTGTTTTCTCATAGACGTTTGATTGCCCAACTAGGAAACATCAGTACAAGGAAACAACCAAGCTCAAAGAATACCAAAGAGCTCATAGTTTATTTATTTATTTGTTAGTCAAATATGTACAAGATAACAAGTATACATATAAACATAAACAAGAACTAAGGGGATAAATATAGATAAATGGGGACAGTAAGACAGGGACAGGAGGCACTCTGGTGTGCTCTTATGCTTTAAGGACCTCTTAGGAATGGGGGTGAGGTCCACAGTAGACAGTTTGAGATTGAAGCTGTGAGGAGTTGAGGCTGTAACAATGGAGTTGAGTAGGACGTTCCAGGCATTGACCATTCTGTTGCTGAAGTTGTATTTTCTGCAATTGAGTTTGGAACAGTTTACCTTGAGTTGGTATCAGTTGTTTGCCTGTGTATTATTGTGATTGAAACTGAAGAAGTCAGTGACAGGTAAGACATTGTAACAGACAATTTTGTGTACTATGCTTAGATCAGACTGCAGGTGGTGCAGTTCCAGATTGTCCAGGTCCAGAATTTGGAGCCTGGAGGCATAGGGAATTCTATTGTGAGTGGAGGAGGGGAGTACTCCTCTTGAGCAATACCTCTGAACCCGCTCACTTGTGTTAATGTCCGATATACAGTGTGAGTTCCAGGCGGACGAGCTGTATTTGAGAATTGGTCTGGCAAAGGACTTGTATGCCCTAGTTAACAATTCAAAGTTGTTCAACCCTGAGCTGCAAATATTCTCTTCTATTGGTATTCATTTATTTAATTGAAATTCGTTACAACCCACCCTGACTTTACTTTTCTACAATAGGTCAAGCTATTCTTCCAAGCACCTGAAGGCAGGCAGAATAAGAAGCAATGGATGAAAACTAACCACGGAGAGAAGCAACCTAGAACTAAGGAGAAATTTCTTGACTGAGGACCATAAATCAGTGGAATAACTTGCCTCCAGAAATTGTAGGTGCTCCATCGCTGGAGATTTTAAAGAAGAGCTCGGACAACCATTTGTCTGGAATGCTCAAACAGAGGGTTGAACTAGAAGACCTCCAAGGTCCAGTGGTGGGATTCAAAAACTTTTACCACCAGTTCGGTGGGTGTGGCTTGGTGGGCTTCTAGGTGGGCACCAAACATGCATTTGGCGCAGGCGCAGAGGCATTCGAACTCACCTCCTGCACTCTGCCAGTCGCTTCAGCAGCTGCCACACGGCACTCTTCTGTGCCACGCAAAGCATCTGCACTTCAAATTCAGAGGATAAAAGTGAGTATGAGATCCCGGGCTGGCAGGTAGGCCCAACAACGAGTGGCAGAGAGAATTAGTTTGGTCTTCGCTGCTCATCGTCACTACCGGCTTGGTCGAACCAGGCCAAACCGGTAGCATACCACCACTGCCAAGGTCCCGTCTAACTCTGTTATTCTGTTTTGTTTTTTCTATTAGAAGGTGAACGGTTGGGGGATGTTAGTTTTCCCCATCCATACAATCTTCCACGATACTTTACTGCTACTCTGAAGTTTCCTTGTAGGAAAGAAACAAATGGTACTATTTGCAACTAAAGCACCGAGCTGCAACCATCCACATTATTATTTTCGAAGAGTTCACATGAAGGTCGCAGGAGGCCCAGAGGTGTAGTTGGAAATACATAAGGAGCTTGAGGTTGGTGGTTCTCTTTGCAGCATGAATCCCTTCACCCCGCTTTTAAATGAAAAGGATTTTTGAAAAAAAATAAAGTCCTGTGAAGATTGGAGACCCTGAAGTCATGACCAATTAGGTAAGCAGAGACAACGAACTTTGGTTGAATATAAATCGGTGGGTTTCCGTTTGTTACAAGATGGAAAGTAAATATGGGACATTCTTGGATCACCCATATGGGACACTTTAGTTAAATAAACTAAAGCAATTTTAGCTTCTGGAATTGCTTTACTGACCAAGCAAACGAAACCTTAAGAACTGTGGTGGCACAGTGGTTAGAACATTGAATTGCAGGCAAATTCTGCTGGCTGCCGATTGCTAGCAGTTCGATTCCTACCGGCTCAAGGTTGACTCATCCTTCCACCCTTCCGAGGTTGGTAAAATGAGGACCCAGATTGTTGGGGGCCATAGGCTGACTCTGTAAAATCACTTAGAGAGGGCTGTAAAAAACCGAGAAGCGTTAGGTAAGTCTAAGTGCTATCGCTATTTGTTTTTCTGCGGTGCAAAGTCATATATTGCAACAGGTCATAAGTAACTCTGAGGGGATCCTTTGTAACTTCAAGCAGTCACTAAGCCAAGCACCACTAAGGGAGGACCTTTTTTTTTCTTTTAAATAGGAAAAGGCAAGCAAGCTCTTCCTGTAGAAATCCGTTTAGACAAGGCCCTTTTCAACAACAAAGAAGAACAATCTCTTCTTTTTTAAGAGCTTGGGCAACCATTTATCTGAAACAGTTATAAGATTTCCTGCCTGTTCCATATCAGCAGGCTTGAAACCCAGCATTCCTATTGGTCCAGAAAAGCCAGATCGTGATTGGATGGCTTGAACGTTCCTGATTGGCTCATACAGGGTTTGCCGCAATTGGCTGAAACCAAGCGCGACAAAGAGTTGTCATTGGCTGCCTAGCCACGGCCAGCTCTATAAGAAGAGCTGCCGTGCGCTAGGGTTTCTTGTCTCAGAATCTATCTGTTAAATAAAGAGCCGTTGTTCACTACTCAAGCCTCGTCTATTCGTGGGACCCACCGACCATACTTAACACTGCCTAAGCGGGGGGTTGGAGTTGAGGACCTCCAAGGAATAGAATAGAATTTATAACTTTATTTTAGGAAATTTATATCGCCGCCTATTCTCTCATGGCGACTCGAGGTGGCTTACAGAATATAAAAGAATATAAAAGAATATAAAAACAATAAAACTAAGAAAAGGTCATATAATAAATTAATATTATAAAATCAGCCCCTCACCCTGGCAACAACACCTCACATGAGCTATTTAATGGGCTCCCTCCCGCTCTGGGTTCCTCAGGGCCGCTGGCAGAACCTGGTCTTCAGCGCCTTCTGGAAGAGTATTAGAGGGGAGCCGTCCTAATCACTGGAGGAATGATGTTCCAGAGAGAGGGAGCCACCATGGAGAAGGCCCTTCTTCTGGGTCCCATCAGGTGTATCTCCCTAGGGGATGGGACCGCAACATTCCTTGCCTCCCCGCTCTGGTGGGTTGGGTAGATGTGACCCGCAAGAGATGGTCCCTCAGATAACCTGATCCCAAGCCATGAAGGGCTTTAAAGGTGACAATCTTTAAAGGCAAGAGGTTTAAAACTAATTTGGGAATCAGATTTAGGAAAAATAAATGATAATGATTGGAAAAATATTTGGAATAGAAGAGTATATAAGAATACGTCAGTTAGAGTGAAGGAAAATGGATATAAAGTGATATGGAGGTGGTACCTACCCCCACATAAATTAAATCAAATAGATGGTAGATATACAAATATTTGTTGGAGGTGCAAGAAAGAAGTTGGAACATATAAACATAGGTGGTGGGATAATGCACAAAAAAATATGGGACATGGTCAGTGGTGGGATTTTTTTTTTTTTACTACCAGTTCTGTGCGCGTGGCAGGGGAAGGATACTGTAAAATCTCCATTCCCTCCCCACCCCACTAACCTGCTTTCCAGCTCTGTTCTCCTGTGCAGGGCAACCAAAGAAGACCCAGCCGATCAGCTGGGACTCAGGAGGAAGAGAATAGATCAGGGGTGGGGGGGCAGTCACAAGTGGTATTTGCCGGTTCTCCGAACTACTCAAACTTTCCGCTACCGGTTCTCCAGAACCGGTCAGAACCTGCTGAATACCACGTCTGCTTGTTATATAGTGAAGGCAAGGGTTGAATAATGTAGTCCTGCCAAAAACCACACTTGATTTTGTTTTAGAAACAAGAGGTGATAATACTAAGAATAGAGGTAGGCCTAAGCCTAGGAAACAACTGAGCCTAAAATTTCTGTTGTGAAGTGAAACATTTGTCAAGTGAGTTTTGCCTCATTTTCCACAGTGGTTAAGTGAACCACTTCCGTTGTTAAATTAGTAACACAGTTGTTAAGTGAATCTGACTTCCCCATTTACTTTGCTTGCCAGAAAGTCACAAGAGGGGATCACATGACCCAAGGACATTGCAATTTTCCTAAATATAAACCCATTGCCAAGCATCTGAATTTTGATCACATGACCATGGGGATGTTGCAATGGTCGTAAGTGTGAAAAATGGTCACAGTTCTCTTTTTTTCCAGTCCTTTTTTTAACTTTGAATGGTCATTAGACAAAAGTAAACAGGATCTTGCACTCAATAATCTGTGGAGCAGCCCCTCTGAAGGCCAGTCGAGTATCTCAGACGATAAATCACCACACTTCCATCCTTGCCCTGGGATTGCAGGCGATGCTCCACTGAAAGCCAACCAGGTATATCTCCAATGGGAACATTATGCTTTCTATTTTCCCCCATAACAGAATAACAGAGTTGGAAGGGACCTTGGAGGTCTTCTAGTCCAACCCCCTGCTCAGGCAGGAAACCCTGTATCATTTCAGACAAATGGTTATCCAGTCTCTTCTTTAAAAGTGTTGGAGCATTCACAACTTCTGGAGGCAAGTTGTTCCACTGTTTAATTGTTCTCACTGTCAGGAAATTTCTCCTTAGTTCTAGGTTGCTTCTCTCCTTGATTAGTTTCCATCTGATAGTTCTCGTTTTGCCCTTAGGCGTTTTGGAGAATAGCTTGACCCCTTCTTCATTGTGGCAGCCCCTGATATATGGGAACAGTGCTATCATATCACCCCAGTCCTTATTTTCATCAGACTAGACATACCCATTTCCAACAACCGTTCTTCATATGTTTTAGCCTCCAGTACAGGGGTAGGATTCTACCGATTCGGACTGGTTCTATAGAACCGGTTGTTATGATTCTGCGCAGTTCAGAGAACCGGCAAATTGTGCCCCTGGCTGGCCCCGCCCCTCTCCACCCACCCCTCCCCTCCCCTCCCCTGCCCACCCAGCCAGTCCTTACTGCACATGCCCAACATCGCTGACTGTGTTCTCCCCCGCCCAGTCATTCCTTAAGGTATTTCTTTTCCCCCCTTCCTGATGACCAGCTGTTCCGATGATCAGCTGTGCCCGAATTCCCCTCACTGTCTTACTGCTTTGCCCAGGAGGCTTCCCTGAGGCCCAGGAAGCAAAAGGGGGCACGTGGGGGGGGGGAGGGGGGGGGCCGTGCCCCCCCCCCCCGTGCTCTGTTTTTTTGCCTTCTTGGGCCCCAGGTAAGTTTCCTGGGAGCAAAAACACCCCCCATGAGGCTTCCCTGAGGCCCAGGAGACCACAAAATGGTGGTAAAAAACCCAGGGGGCATTGCTGTGAAAAAAAAAAGCTATGCTCACCCAGTCACATGGCCACACCCACCTAGCCACGCCCACAGATCCAGTTGTTAACATATTTGAATCCCACCCCTGCTTGTTCCTTGTTCCAGAGTCTCAACATCTGTTTTGTATTGTGATGACCACACCTGGATGCAATATTCCAAGCGTGGTGTTACTATGGCTTTGCAAAGCAATACTAAACCTTCATGTGATCTTGATTGAAATTTCTCCTTAGTTCTAGGTTGCTTCTCTCCTTTGTTACTTTCCATCTGTCTATGGAGATTCTCAGTCATCCAAGTCATGTTGGTCCCAAAAATGCTTTTTTCAAGAGGCAGGTGGACTTTCTGGCTTTTCTTTGAATACATTTTGCTTCTCATCCAATAAGTTTCTCCATCCAGTTGGTGACCACTAATCTAATCCAACACCCCCCCCCCTGCCCAAGCAGGAGACCCTACACCATTTCTGACAGTCTCTTCTTGAAAGTCTCAATTGATGAAGCTCCCACAATTTCTGAAGACAACTTTGGTTCCATTGGTTGATTGTTCTCACTGTCAGAAAATTTCTCCTTATTTGCAGGTTGGATCTCCCCTTGATCAGTTTCCATCCATTGTTGCTTGTTTGGCCTTCAGGTGCCTTGGAAAATAGCTTGACCCCCTCCTCTCTGTGGTACCGCCTCAGATATTGGAAGGTACTCTCCTGTCTCCCCTGGTCCTTCTCTTCACTAGACTATCCAGGCCCAGTTCTTGCAACTGTTCTTCATATGTTTTAGTCTCCAGTCCCCTTATCATCTTGGTTGCTTTTCTCTGCACTTTTCTAGAGTCTCAACATCTTTTTTATAATGTGGTGACCAAAACTGGATGCAGGATTCTAGGTGTGGTCTTACTAAGGTTTTATAGAGTGGTATTAGTACCTCACTTGATCTCGATTTTATCCCTCTGTTAATGAAACTTAGGATTACATTAGCTTTTTTGGCTGCCGCTGCACACTGCTGGCACCTATTTAGCTGGATGTCCACTAAGACTCCAAGATCCCTCTCCCAGTTACTACTATTGAGCCTGGTTTCACCCAGTCTATATGTGTCCTTTTGGTTTTTCTTGCCTAAGTGTAGGACTTTACTTTTCTCTACATTGAATTTCATTTTGTTAAATTTGGCCCAGTGTTCTAGTCTGTCCAGATCCCTGTGTTGTTTTATATTTGTTTTATATCTGTTTCTTTTATTTTTCTTATATGTATCCATGTATTCATAACTATGTTTTTACTTATACCTATTATCTTGTAAGCAATTGACAAACCAAATAAAATAAAAAATAAATAAAAATAAATATCACTATAGTAGTTACGTAGTTACATTAGTAACATGGTCATTAAGTGAATAGACATTTGATAAGGGACTCACTTTTACAAACATGGGAGAAGATTCTTTTAAAAAGCATTATTTGAAAAGACCAAACTGGATCTCACCTATGGAAGCTATATTATATCCAAATACAAGGGACATTTAAAAAAATGATTAGATATAAAGAATTGGTAGATGAATAGGGGGAATTAAAAACACTGGCTAAACAAGGGATAATATTAGACTGGTGGGTATATTTGCAAATTCAAACTAAATTTAAGAAAGATGTAAAGGAGCTAGGGATAGATAAAGATTTACAAAAATTGGACCAAATCTTGACAGACAAGGATATAACATTTATAACATCAACATATAATTATTTACTGGAGGTAGAACTAGAGGAGGAAATTGTTAAGGGACCAATGATTGCCTTGGCAAGAAATGTGGGTCATAATATAAATTTGGATGAGTGGGAAAAGACTTGCTGAAAACTGGAAGCTGACTTTGTCGACGGCATTCAAAGAAAATCAATATAAAATGTTTTGTAGATGGCATTAGCACCAGCACAACTGGTAAAAATGTATCCAACCTTGAAACCCAGAATGCTGGAAGTGCAAACAAAAGAAAGGAACATTTTTCCATGTGTGGTGGCAATGTATAGAGGTCAAAAAATACTGGAAGAAAATACAGAGATGGCTTTTTGAGATTAAAAAAATATAAAATGAATTTGGAACCCGAAATGTTTTTATTAGGTATGATCAAAGGGAATTTGAGTAAAGATAAAAGATAGCTTATTGTACACATCTGAACTGCAGCAAGAATCATGTTAGCACAAGATTGGAAGAGTGATAAAATACCACCAGATGAAGTTTTGATTCAAAAAATAATGGACGTGCTGAAGTAGATAAATTCACTATGGAACTGAAAGGCAAAGAGGATCGAGAATACTATGCAACATGGGAAAAGGTAGTACGAATGGGTGAAGGATAAAGATAAAAATAATGTATAGTCACAAAATAAGAAACATGTATGTACAATGACACAATAACTGTTAATGGAAATGAAATTTTTGTATTTTTTGTTTTTAAAGAATAAAAATTATTTTTTTAAAAAAGTGAATCTGATTTGCCATAATTGTTAAGTGAATCGCTACAGTTGTAAAGTTAGTCACATGGTCATTAAGTGAATCTGGATTCCCCATTAACTTTGCTTGTCAGAAGAGGAACACGTGCCCCTGAGATACTGCAACCATCGTAAATATGAACACATTGGCAAGTGTTCTGACCAAGGCTTCCTAAACCGTAATTACGCACACGCTTATTTTAAAAACAAATCTTGTTTTATTGCAACGCTGGGAATTATTTTTATTCCCAGCTGGTAATGAATCTCAAACAGCCCCTCGAGATAAGCACCCACCTTTCTTTTTTTGTGAAGTGCTGCCAATAACAGAAGTATCAAATGAACTGGAACAAAAACCAGCCAAGAATGAATCTGAACCAAACAAATGACTTTGCTTCCTGCAAAGGTTTCACCATCTTTCCCTTATGGGAGAGGTGATCACCTCCCAGCCTTACTCCCGAGTGACCTCTTTTGTTTCAGCTGCTTTTGCCTTCTAGCAGCTCTGCGCATACGCGCACTGGGAACAGGCTCCCTTGCTTCTATGTCTTACTGCCGCCAGGCTCCGGAGGCAGCACCCCACTCCCAGATGGTCCTGGCCCCATCTTTGCATCAGACGCAGGACCCTCATCCGAGTCCTCTCCAGACTCCCTGACTGGTCCCCTTTCTTCCCCACAGTCCGATTCCACTGCCGTCTGCACAGGCTGCTGGCAAACCACAACAGCAAGCATCTGAATTTAGAACACGTGGCCATGGTGATTCTGCAAAAATTGTACGTGTGAAAAATGGTCATAAGTCACTTTTTTTCAGTGCCATCGTAACTTTGAGCAGTCACTAAATGAAATGTTTTAAGTCAAAGACTGTCATAACGCTACCCTCTGTCTGAGTGATGCAGAGAGATTCTCACGTTGCTGCAGCTTTGATGCACATTGCAGAAACAATTTGAAAAAAATAAAATACAACAAAAGCTCGGGACATACTTTGATTTCCTTGTGTTCCTGTAGGGTTATCATATTCACCCTCCCTTCACAGAGTCTCTAAATAGAGACAGTGTGTAAATCACAATCGAAAGGAAAGCGAGTCTCTTTCTTGTGTGGCTGGTTCGAAATGAAAGAGAAAGAGATGAAATATCAACACTTTAGCAAAATCTAGATGTCAGCATTTGAAAGGAAGAGAAGCTGCATTGAAGCTGCCGTGTTAAAGTGCATTATGAATATTGTATGATCAAAGTCTTCATTTCAACACCTCAACCGATGATTGTATTCTCCATTCTCTCGCGGCGGAAAATCTCTGTTGGCTAACTAAGAGCATATTCATTTGTAATATTGGGAGTAATTTCATTAATAAATAAGGATGTTAAGAATAACAGAATTGGAAGGGACCTTGGAGGTCTTCTAGTCCAACCCCCTGCTTAGGCAGGAAGCCCTACAGCATTTCAGACAAATGGTTATCCAACATCTTTTTAAAAACTTCCAGTGTTGGAGCATTTGCAACTTCTGGAGGCAAGTTGTTCCACTGGTTAATTGTTCTCATTGTCAGGAAATGTTGTGGTTCGCCAGCGGGAGGCTCAGACAGCTGAGTTCTCTGAGAGCGAGGACTTGGACAAGGGGCCTGCGTGTGATGCAGGGATGGGGCCAGGACTATCAGAGAGTGGAGTGCTGCCTTCAGAGGTTGTGGAGACTGGTAGCAGTGAGGAAGAGGTCCCCAAGAAGCCTGTGCCGAGTGCACGTGTGCGCAGGACTGCTCGAAGGAAAGAGCAGCTGAAGCAGCACGGGCGACTCGGGACTAAGGCTGGAAGGTGATGGCCCCTCCCATAAAGGATAAAAGCTAGCCTTTGGGGTTGGCTTCTTTGCAGGAAGCAAAGAAGTTATTTCTACTCAGAGTCCTCGTTGAAGCCCTGCTTACTCCGGTTTGTTTTTTGAAACTTCTGGCTTTGGATATTTATCTGCAATTAGTCTTTTCTTCTTGGCAGCCTTTCCCAACCTTGAAAGGGCTTGCTCTTATCTGGGACAATTAGTTTTGAGTGATTCTTGGCTGTGAATGTATACAATTCACAGCGCCGCATTAAAAAGGTTTGCTTTTATAAATACTTTGTGCTTGTTTGATTTGAACAAGTCTTGGGTCAGAACAGGAAATTCCTCCTTAGTTCTAAGTTGCTTCTCTCCTTGATTAGTTTCCACCCATTGCTTCTTGTCCTTCCTTCAGGTGCTTTGAAGAATAGCTTGATTCCCTCTTCTTTGCAGCAACCCCCGACATATTAGAACACTGCTATCATGTCATCCCAGCCCTTCTTTTCATAAGACTAAACGTATCTAATTCCTGCAGCCATTCTTCATATGTCTTGGCCTCCAGTCCCCTAATCATCTTTGTTGTTCTTCTTTGCACTCTTTAGAGGCTCAACATCTTTTGTGGCGACCAAAAATACTAAGGAGTCAGCATGTTTTCCAATCATTTTATTTGGAAGGGTAACTGGTTCTTTTAAGTAGATCCAGATTAGTGGGCTCCAAAGACACCGCACAGCAACACAACGCAGGCACTTGGGGATGATTCCCCATCATCCAGTCAGAACTAAAGAAGCTTCTTGGATGAGAAGCAAAACATCTAGGAAAGTCCAGTTGCCTCTTGAAAAACCACCTTTGGGGCAACCCTGACCTGGATGAATGAGAATCTCCATAGACATCGCCAGAAATTTTAAATGCTCCAACACTGGGATTTTTAAAGAAGAGATTGGACAATGATTTGTCTGAAATGGTATAGGATTTCCTAAGCAGTGGTAGAGCAGGTTTCCTGAGCAATGGGTTTCATGAACCCATTGGTGGACTAGAAGACCTCTAAGGTGCCTTGAAACTCTGTTTATCTGTGAGATGTTCATTGCATTAAGTGGACAGCCATTTGTCCAGAATGGTATAAAGCAGTGGTGGCTAACCTTTTTGAGTTCCTGTGCCAAAAATTGTGCATGGGATTGCAAGCTCGTGCTACATGCCAGCACCCAGAAGGCAATGCGTACTCCACCCATCCCCCCTACACAGGTGCATGCAATTCCCACCTCCACCCCTGCCACCCCCTTACCTGCACTGCGCCTCACAGGTGATTTTTGGCTGGTTTGAGGCCTTTTTCGGCCTCTCAAAGGCTTGAGGAAGGCTTCTGCAGGCTTCTGCAAGCTTTGCAGACCAAAAGCTAGCCCTGTTTCGTCACTTCAGGTATTTTCAGAAAAACAGGATCACAATGTTCTGGGATCACTTGATCCCCTTTTGCAACCTTCTCACGAGCCAAGTCAATGAGGAAGGCATACTCATTGACTAACATAACAATCACGTGACTAACGTAACAATGGCAGCGATTCACTTAACAACTGTGGAAAGGAACTATTTAGCTTAGGAACAGAAATTTGGGGCTGAATCATGATTGTATGACGAGGGCGACCTATATATTAGGATTTAAACACAAGGCCGGCCAAGACAATGCTACAGTCAACAAGACATCGGATGAAATATACTTTTCCAATGATAAGGAATTTATTTCCTTTAGGTCCTCTTCAAAATGCCAGCTGTTATTTGATTCCCATCATTTCTTGCCAGGGAAAGTCAATATTCGCTGGGATATTGTCTAGGATCATGTCAACAGCAGTGATTTATAACATCATCAAGAGCCATCCAATCACGATTGGGACAAAATAACAGTCATGTAGAAGGTTTTTGTTACCACCTGGATATTGGCTGGGTATGGAGAAAACATCAGTTACTAGTTGGAAAGGACTTAAAGCTATCCCTTGCATTATTTTATTATCTTTGTGCGCAGATAAGTATTATTATTCTAAGTTACCATATTTGGGGCATATTTATGGCTTATCTACCTATCAGACCAACCCTCAAAGGCACCTTAAAATATTTGAAGGAGTACCAAGCAACTTAAATCTTCACTTGGACTGTCTAAGAAGGTTTATATGCATTTGGGTCTACTGCAGATATAGAGTTAAGCCACACCATGATAAACTTTTTTATGTTGGACTTAGGAGGTTCAAAGAATGTGAAAAGACAACTGCTAATTCCTTTATAGAGATTGTACACATTTAAAAGACACAAAAAAGCTAAGGAGGAAACAAAAAGAATAGAACACATCCTCTCCTGCACCCTATACACTGAGATAAGCAGGGATTAACACCAGACAAATATTCAGAAAACAGTACTCTGATCAAGGAATTGCCAAGGAGATAAACACACCTGCACCAACAATTCCAGGGCAAGCTATTGTAATATAAATAAAGAGCAAACCCGACACTCACATCCATGGATGATGTTACCTGGTTGGGTAATGAAACATTTGCAAGCAAAAAAAATAAAGCTCGGAGTGGTCCAGGGACTCCACAATTCAACCCTCAACTGCATAGATTCTCTTCTATGGGAATTGTTAATTATAAATACTTTGGAAGATACTTCTGTAGATCTTTCTTGAAAATAGAAAATAAATGAGAAAAGGGTGACAGAAGCCATGATGGAAGCAGGCTGTGTAATGGATTACAGATTAACAGAGTTGGAAGGGACTTGGCAGATCATCTACTCTAATCCCACCTCCCAAGCAAGAGACCCTACACCATTTCTGACAAATGGCAGTCCAATCTCTTCTTGAAAGCCTTCAGTGATGGCACTCCCACAACTTCCGAGGGCAACTTCTGTTCCATTGGTTGATTGTAACTCTAGAAAAAGTGCAGAGAAAAGCAACCAGGATGATTAGGAGACTGGAGACTAAAACCTATGATGAATGGTTGCAGAAATTAGGCCTGGCTAGTCTAGTGAAGAGAAGGACCAGAGGAGACATCATAGCACTGTTCCAATATTTGAGAGGCTGCCATAGAAAGGAAGGGGTCAAGCTATTTTCCAAGGCACCTGAGAGCCAGACAAGGAAGAATGGATGGAAACTGAACAAGGAGAGGTTCAACCTAGAAATAAGGAGAAATTTCCTGACAGTGATAACAATCAATCAATGGAACAAAAGTTGCCTTCAGAAGTTGTGGGAGCTTCATCCCTGGAGGCTTTCAAGAAAAGACTGGACTGCCATCTGTCAGGAATGGTGTAAGGCCTCCTGCTTGGGAGCAGGGTTGGACTAGATGATCTGCAAGGTCCCTTCCAGCTCTGTTAATCTGTTTAAAAAGCCACTAAACTGGTTTTCAACCCTGAGGCATGACTAGAATTCACTGTCTCCTAGTGATTGTCCCAAACCCACCCAACTGGCTTTCATGCCTAAGGTGCGACTAGAACTCACAGTCTACTTGTTTCCAACCGGCGCCTTAAACACTAGACCAGACTGGCTCCTGGCTCCAGTATGTTCTCCTGTCAAACTTTGGAGATGAAGTCCTATTTTTGCTGGCATGTTGCTGTTGTTGTTGTTATAAACAGACACTCTATTTTGATTTTAATGCATGTTTTAACTTTGTTGTAGCTTTTAATTGCTTGATACACCACGGGTTTACCTTAAATTGCTAGGAATGAGAGTTTTTTTTTTTTTATCCATTTGGGAGTCTTCCAACTTCAGAGCATAAGGCAATTTAAGGCAAGCCAGCCTCTAATAAATAAATAAATAAATGTCCATCTCTTAATTGCTTTACAAAGTGAACAATAGCCAACTTTATAAGGAAGGTGGAGCTGCCGGTATTCCAATAAGGCTTCTTAATTAGGACTTCAAGGGCTCCGTTTCCCCACGGAGAAATTCATACTTGGATATAATCACTTTCCACGTTCCTTGGCAAGAAAGATTCCTCCGATCCCTGCAGAGCTAATTTGTATTATTGGGAGGATCTCCAGCTAATCCTGAATCAACCTTCCCTTTCCTTCCATTATTAGCCGATAATAGCAGTCCCTTGGGGGGAGGATGTTTTTACAACCTCTAGAAGATAATTGTGGCTAGGGGTTCCAAAGATGTACTTTGCAGCTGCTTGCCGCTCTACATACGGGGTTCCAAGGAGATTTGCTGAGCGTGCAGGATTTAATAGCCAGGAAGGGAAACAGGGTAGAGGAAAACAAATCTGGGTTTTTGCAAGGGAAATAGAGCAGTGGTACAAGACTCACAAAATGAAACCTGACTTAATTTCTGGGGATGTTCTGTTAACCTGTGTTGGAAGAATTATCCTTCTGGGTTCAGTTCCACGTGGGGAAAAAGACACTAGAAACATGGAGGATGTTTGGAAAGATGGTTTAATGGTGGACAGGATCACATGCCTTGGAGCTCCAAAGAAGGAAGGTCAAGAAGAAGGAAAGGCTGAGATGCTGAAAGTGCCTGGGTTTTATACCCTCTGTTGGGCCCCACCTTAGTGTTTCTGTACCTGTGTAAGAAATGTATCCCATTGGCTGTCAGACTCCCGGGGGTGGGGCGGGGGTCTTAACTAACTTTGTAGATCAATAGTAGAAAGTCTAAGGTTAAAGTTTTTGAGGTTTGGGGAAGAAACTACAGAGTCAAGTAGAGTATTCCAGACATTGACCACTCTGTTGCTGAAGTTGTATTTCCTGCAATCAAGTTTGGTGCGATTAACCTTTGTATCTATTGTGTGCTCTGTGTTGTTATGGTTGAAACTGAAGTATTCATTGACAGGTAGGACATTGCAACGTATGATTTTATATACTATACTTAGATCAGACTGAAGGCGGCATAGTTCTGAGTTTTCTAGATCTAGAATTTTGAGTCTGGTGTCATAAGGTATTCTACAACAAGTATGTTATGCTAATTTAGACTTTTATTAGTTTAAGGTATAGTGGATTATCCAAACCTATGAGTTAATTCAGTAATCAAATTAAGGCCTTTTATAATACAGGTAGTTCTCAGCTTACAACTACAAATGGAAGCAGAATTTCTGTAGTTAAGTGAGGCGGTTGTTAAGGCTCTCCTGATTTTATGATCTCATTTGCCATGGCTATTAAGTGAATCACTTAAGGGGTCTTCAAACTTGACAGCTTTAAGACTTGTGG